>JACXGI010003563.1:48937-61906 GCA_016801175.1 Esox masquinongy | reverse complement strand
TTTAATATCATATTTTGAATAATAACTTATTATAACTGATATGTTTTTTCCACATAAAAAGTTCAATTATCATGTTTTAATCCTGAAAATTACATCTACTCCTCCCACAAAATGTTTAAAGATTGTGGAATTTGTTTCATTTCAGAAGTTTTAGTTGAGAGCATTCACATAAGGACAACAGGCTACGGCACAGGTGTCAAACCGATACCATGGAGGGCCTAGTGTATGCTGTTTTTTGTTATTTCCTTTACATTGGTTATCAGTTCAGTCCTAAACAACCAGGGGAGGGTAGAACCTAACCATATAGTGACCAAATTAATCAATCAAGTACAACGTAAGAGCGAGAACCTGCAGACACTCCGCGGAACCGGTTCGACACTTGTGGGCTACGGCATTGACAGTTACCTAACGTTAATTCTAGCTAGCCAGAAGGCTAACATTACCTCAGTTACACAAAAGTAAACCTCTAAGCAGAGCTGTGTTCGAGACCACCTAAAGTGAGACCAAGTCAAGACCAAGACCGAAGCAAATCGAGTCTGAGTCAAGACCAAGACCAAAGGGAGGCGAGACCGAGATGAGACCGAGACAGGAACAGCAGGGAAAGGGTCGAGTCCGAGTCAAGACCCAGAACAACACAAGTCCATTTTGAGACTGTGATTATAGATGTGTCCGATCATCACCATAATATGACCTCAAACTGTATGGTATTTTTGTATTCATATTATGGAAGTATGGCATATTTTCCATGACAACTGAATTGGCAGCAGGTTTAAATTGCGGAAAAAACAAATGAGCCTTACCGCTAATTTATAATCAGGTTACTTTCACTGCATTTACATAGAAAAACCTATTCAGGTGTTTTTCATTGGTCTTTAGACCAGTCATATCAGCAAGAAATAACAGATGATAGCTGATTTCACTGACATGATCCCGAGCATACAGAGAAGAATGAAGCACGTGCACAGGTTCACACACTAGCTATGATGAGCACACGTTCATCGTATCTAGTGATAGTCATTGGCTGGAGAAGAGTAGACAGTCATTGACTGGAGAAGCCAAAGGCAGAACGCGGTTGTATGGTGTCTTTGGAAGAAATACAGTGCCTGTTACCAAGAGCGAGATTGTCACAAATTAGGGTGGATATAGTCAGAGGCAGGTGGAACTTCCTGTGTTTGCATTTGCACAATTTTTGTTAGGGACTGATAGTCACTTAATGTGTAAAAATGATAAAAACGTTACATCCAGTCTCTCCAATGCATCAAATGAATGATGTCCATAAACATTCAAGACGCTTAATGAAGTGAAATATGCACAATAATATCAACATGAAAATTAACCAGCACATACTTTGTAATGCGCCAACGCAAACACTTGTATGAGAATGATCGAAACACATTCTCTGCCATACCTGAAATTCAAAACAGGTAACATTATCAACATTATCATTCTATTTTTACAATCTAATATTTCTATATTTTGCCTCCTTCCCATTCAGATTTTCTGAATAATACAAACATATACTATTAGCTTTATATCAACTATGTATTTGTGCGAATGTCTGTTATGTAGAATTAAGTCATGTGCATTACTTAGTCTTATGGAGAACAACATATTTTAGGCCAGAAGTCTTCAAGACAGACAAACTGTAACACAGTGCACCATAACACATTTAAAACTAAACAGGTCCAGAGGGCTATAGTATCCTTGTTATCACTCACCTCAGCATCCATCCTACTGTCCCTCTCATCTCTCTGACTCTGCTTCTCTTTCAGACTCACTTTGGTAAATGTGTGAAATAATACAATCAGCCATACATAGCGGACATTCCCATAAAATAGAAATTTCAGCTCTATTACTGCCAAGGTGGTCTCCTTTATTACAGAACAAGATGAATAAACTATTACTCTGTTAATAATGCCTAACGTTTCCAGCAACTTTTTACAAAGTTTCAGATATCAGCTGCTGTCTTTGTCTTGTTCATGATCGGTCCTGCACTGCGGCAAAATAAAATGACAACGCCATCCCAAAGCAAAGAAAGGGACGAAAGGAAAAAATAACACATTTTCAGAGCAATCTAAGATATTCAGCGTTAGGTAACCCAAATGGAACAACAAGCTATCTCACAGCTGGGATGGATTGGACTTTTGACAAACTCAGTAACTTAATATTCCAGCAAGGCTAGCTACTGTAACTAACGATAGAGGCTACTGTAGCTAACGATAGAGGCTACTGCGCGTTAGGCTGTTCTAGCTAGCCTGTTCGGGATATTAGCGGCCACTATATTTGCTTGTCAAAAGTCCAAACATCCCAGTTGTATTGTATTACAATCGAAGTTCGAACAAATAATACTAGTCAAAATTCAAGTGAAATGGGCAAGCACCTTTTCATTATATTACTGATAAAGGTAAGTTAGTTGAAAATTGGATATTTACCATCCATATATAAGGCGAAGTCAGGTCTGTCTGAGATCGGATCTCCCGCTTCAAATTCACTCATAGGACTCCAGTACAAAAGTAAAGGGGTAAAGCATGACATGGATTTCAAGAGAGATCGGTTGAATTCATAAAAGGCAAATGGAATGGATTTGGAACGTGGGCTGACCGGGCTTTGAAATACGGAGCGGGAAGAAAGACACGCACCAACATTCACAACGGTATTGCCCGAATTATCACAGTAATAAATTATTGGGGGGACAAATCAGCCTTTTATGAATATTGAGGGGGACTTATTTGGATAATTTTGGGCTGATTATTACTAGGCTGGTCTCGATTGTTCTCGGGATGAATATACGAGTCATTACAGCCCGAGACCAAGTCAAGACAGAGTACAAATGTAACCGAGACCGAGACAAGACCGAGGCACTCAAAAAGTGGTTTCGTGACCGGTTTCGAGACCGAGATCGGCCTCGAGTACTACAGCTCTGCCGCTAAGCATCCACAATCATCTGCGCAAATGAGTACAACCCAAATAAACAAATATAGTGATTTATTTGTGCGCAGACCAAGTCTTTTTTGTTTTTTCAATTCAATCTTTCACTCCAAACGCTGCCAACTCGGGTGATGTCAAACCTAACGTTACTTAGCGGAGCATTCAAAAAGCGTTCAGGTGTATTCTCCCACTCGGAGGTCGGAACTTTCCCACCTCCCAGTTGCTCATGAACGCACCTTCCAAAACAGAGAGGTTTGATTAAAGGGGCAAACCCTGAGGCTGAAAAATGAAGCCTACCCGGAAGTGCCAAAAACTTCAATTCATCGAATGGCCACTTGAGGACTGGCTGCAAAAGGGAGCAATCTTCATAGACCTCTATGGTAAAATGCCCAACTTTACAGCAGAAATAAACATGTTTACAGTCTGGTTCAAAAAATGGTTTTGGTGTATATAGCTTATTTCCCCCTTTTTGACAACTGTGGGGGGAGTGAATGTTTTTATAACTCATCCGTTTCAATTATATTAAGTTTTTAGGGGGCGCGACCTATTGAGTGGCAGGTGTGGTGCTGGCGCTGACACTCGTGTCACTCCTAGCGGTTTGTCCTTTCTGGTAGTGCCCCAGCTAACTCGTCTTTATAAAAGTGCCATCCAAATAAACGACTTGTAACCACTAAAGTTATGTGAAAATCTAATATATAATCTGCAAGTCTCTACCTATTTTTTACAGTCTATCATCTCGACAAAATCTAGAGTTGCAAAATTACCACATTTATATATTACAAAAACGCTGAACCATTTTAAGCATTTAAGTTTTGTTGTACAGTTTCAGGTTAACTTGCCTCAAGTGTAAGCTGGTAACGTTATGGTGACTGTGTTGCTAGCAACGCAGAGTAGCATACTGGTAGCATTTAGCCTAGCTTCTTAGCATTTGCTAACTTGGTAATGTCGCGCTAGGTGGGAGTTTTTGCAGCAACCAGGCACCTCAGCTGCACCCACGCCCCACTTCTTTGCTCATTTTTGGTTATCCGGGAGGTAGGCCGAGTGACGCGCTGCCAAGATGGCGACGAACATCTTCGCCAAAAATGAGCTTCAAAACGGGTCTCCAGACACCTATGGGTGACGTCACGGTTACTACGTCGATATTTTTTTTACAGTCTATGAAAACGACCCGTAGAAACTGTTATCCATTATTCTGTTTAAGGTTGTATAAAATTGTTCACCGCGTACATGGACCAAAGGATAGGATCACAAAAAATCCCATTGTTGACATTACTGATCACAATGAATCTTCAAAATGAAAAGCCTGTAAAACAACCATGCAGTTTGATGTAGTTAGATCAGCGTTAGAAGAATTGAATATTGCCTGCATACAAATCTACATAAAATAAGCTACAGAAGACCTTGATAGAGCAAGTAATCAAGCAACGAATTACCCGAAGCGAAGTGATGCGCAGATTATAATACCTAAAACTGAAATGGCTAATAAATGCCATGCAAAACGGATGAAAATGAGTGACTCATTCTACAAAAGATTTCTAAGCCCAACTACTAGGCGTTTTAGAAATAACCACTTACCTTTACCACTTTAAAGTGTAACCTGTTATAGCTAACAATGAGATTAACACAAGAAGATTAGGTCACAGTTCATCAGATACTAGTATTCTTCTCTACTAGCTCGCTCACAAACAGAAACATTCCTTGTTCCAGTTCCATGATGACAGCCAGTAATTCCTGATCAGATAGCTTAACAGCTTTTAAAATATAAACACACACACACACACACACATACAAACACAGACAGAGACACACACACACTAAATTGCTGCACTATTTCATTTACAGGTTGTATGACTGAAACAAATGACATCAAAGTCAAGATCAGAATATATAGTTACTGGGATTAGGAGATGCTTCAGCAGCAGTTTTGTCTCTGCCCTGGATATAGACTTTGAAGCAAGCCATTGACGTCCCCTGCTTCACATGTATCTTCTGGAACCAGGTCATATAGCTGCATTAGAAAGAAATATATATATAAATCATTATATAAAAAAATCCAATGCTAACTTCATGTGCAAAAGCCTGCTCAGCCGGTCTGGCTGATAGATCGATAGTTCCAAAAACAAGCCAACAACAAGTCAAGTTGAAGGACATGGGGATGTTAAAGACAATGTTATAACAAAGGTGAGAATGAAAGTCACTATACCTCTTCCTCTCCCTGTGTGTTGCCGCCCTGTGTGTTGCCTCCTTGTAGGTGAGTTTTTTGTGTTCCCCAAAGCCAACAAGGTGTTAGTGGTCTAGGTCAGGTTGAGGGGGCATGGTTCCACCCAGAACCCTGCGCTCCTCTACTGCCCTCTGGAACTCGGGGAACAAGCTGCAATAGCTGTGCAGGTGGTTGAGATAATGATACATTTTGTTCAATGCAGATCGATATAGAGTGTGTGTGTCTGTGTGTGTGCGTATGTTATCGTACTAGAAAGAAAAAAGTAGCCTACCAATTTAAGCGCTCCCTGTTTGCCATCTCAGGAGACAACTCTGAGGCCACACTGCGCTCCTGCTGGTGAGAAGCCAGGATCATCACGGCATAGCCAACATCGTGGCTCAGCAGCCACCGGAAGGTTCTGCCATGATACTGACCGAACTGAAGGGCACTGTCACTGGCAACTAGTCGGTCATCATCCAGGTCTCCTCCAGAGGCTGCCACCAGAACTTTGGCATCAGCCAACACCTTTCCTGGCCTCTCAGCCACAAAAGTGTAGTTGCTCTCCTGGTTGGCCCTGGCAACCATGACAGCTTCATCAGATGCCCTCAGGGTGAGTTCACCAGAGGGCTCCAAGAAGGGTTGTGGACATATTCCATCCTTCTGTGGGATTTCCATTAATATACACGCACGTTATCAATGACTGCAATACAATAGTCATTACTATATTATATAGTCATATAATACAATAACATATACAAGTATAATTAATACAGTCATATTCAATTGTAATAATACAATAACATGCTAAATCTATAACAAAATAACATTATAAATCTATAACAAAAATACGACTACAATCTCAACAAGATTAGTCATTCAGCCACCGTTGTACATGCTCCATCGCCCTATTTAGATCGTGTTAGAATTTTGGAAAAGGTATTGCCGTCTATTCTGTATGATGACAATAAATAGCTGTAAGTAATTAACGAATAATTTCAGCAAACGTCGCTATCCACTACCAGCTGTAGCCGCGGCGATCAACCGGCTGTAAAAAGTGGAAGATGCGATGCAATCGTGTTTATATAAATGTATGAATGTGTTACTGTTAAATTGCAAGTAAGGCAATAAAAACATATAAATAACAAATGGTTTCAGCATGCAGTCTGACGTTGCGATCCACCAGATTTTACATGTACAAACAGTAGCCGCCGCGATTGACCAGCTTTTAAAAGTGAAACACGCAATTGAATGTTTTTAAAAAAAATTGCTGACTAAAACTTACCCTTAATTCTTCTAAATCGATCAGTTCGCGGGGAAATATCAATTTAAATCTAAGATGAAATATTCTTTATGCTGTTTTCCAACTGTCTCTCTGATAGCTAACACACGAAGTGAATGACTAGTCTACAGTAAAGTCTGGAAAGGACGATGTTGGAAGCGGGAAATTACCACACAACTCGTGAGCTCATTGGCTCTCAAACATGTAACATGACCAATCCGCCTCTGCACCAGCATGTAACAAATTGAAACCGAATTGCAAAGAAGATTCCGTCCCGTGGCGCTGTGGCTGCCATGTGTTCCACGCTCCCATCGCACCCATTAAAGCGCTGCCACTGTAATGACACCATGTTAGGTTTGTAACATAGCTTTAGTCAGAACACAACAAACAGCGCATGTCAAGCAGTGACCATTGTTATATGTCGTGTAGCTCCGCCCCCTAGAGGGGCTTTAGCTCCTAGTGGTTTACCCTGGCCGCGTTATCGGCTGTACTGAAAACTCATTATGCACGATGCGACAGCTAATCAGGGCACGCCTGCCCCTATATAGGACCCGTGAGCCCAGAGAACGCCCTCCCTTTTTATTCAGCAAATGCTTACTGAGTTTTACTGTTATTTATTTCTTTTGCTTCAGCCTGAGAATGTTTGTCGTCAGCATTCTTTAGTTCGACGTCTCATCATGAAGAATTTTTTCGCCGCCGCATGCCGTTGCGCCGACCTGTCACCGGATCAGGACCCTCACCGTTCGTGTGTTTCCTGCCTGGGACTGGCCCACGCTCGCGAGGGTCTCACCGACCCCCCGGCTTGCTCCTCCTGTGCTGCTCTGTCCCTCTCTATACGTGTAGAGAGGGGTAAACTTTTTCGAAGAGGAGGTAGACGTCTCAGCTGTGTTGAGTTCCAGCAGCGACGACGACCACATGTCTGAGGAGGATGCTCCGACGCCGGACCCGACTCCCCTGACTCAGAATGACCCGCTCCCTTCCCGCGTGGGTTGTGGTGGCGGGTCTTGCGCTTCTCCCTCTCTCCCGGGCGAAATAGATGACGACCTCTCATCTGCTGCTTTCTTCCGCCCGCCCACTCTCCGAGTTTCCGGGCATGATTGAGAGAGCAGCGCTACGTATCCAGCTGCCCCTGCCTCCACTGCCGACACCGAAGGAACCTTCAGACATGTCCTTCGGCTCCTGGGCGGAACGTGTCAAACCGGTGGACTCCCCTGTGCCTGAGGTCCGCGGTTTTAAAGCTTTCGCCGAGGGTTCCTGGTCCGCTCCAGCCTCTGCAAGAGCTCCCGTCAAATCCTACGCCACCTTCACCAGAGTCGACGGTAGGCAGACTCCCATCAGCTCGGCCATTCCTCCTTTAGAACCTGAGCTGGCCGCGCATTTCCTGCCTTCCTGGGGCTGGTCGGGGAAGAAGCCTGCCTACCATCCACCAAGGACCGCTACACGGGGCAGTTATGGGATAAAGTCTACGTTTTTGGATCACAGGCCCTGGCCACGGCGAACAACGTTGCTCTCCTCGCGTTGGCGGCTTCCCACGTTTGCTTGAACGGGAGGAGTGAAGCCGATCTTTGATCTGCGCAATCTGAATGCACACGTAGCCAAACGTCCGTTCCGTATGCTCACCACCACTCGCCTGCTAGAAGCCTTCCTGCCGGGAGATTTCTGTTCAAGCATAGACCTCAAGGATGCTTACTTCCATGTCCCAATCGTGCGCAGACACAGGACGTTTTTTCGGTTTGCCTTTCAAGGCAGGGTCTACGAGTATACGAGGATTCCGTTCGGCTACGCTCTGGCCCCACGCACTTTCTCCAAATGTCTGGAGCCAGCGCTGGAGCCCCTACGCAGGGGAGGCATCAGGATTTTAGCCTATTTGGACGAACTCCTGATTCTAGCATCGTCCCTGGAATTGGCCAGGATGCACACTTTCCAAGTGGTGTCCCTTCTCACGCAGTTAGGTCTCGCTGTGAATTGGCAGAAGAGCATGCCAAGGCCAGCCCAGCAGGTTTCTTACCTGGGTCTGGTCATGGACACGCGTACAATGAGAGCCCGCATTTCAGACTCTCGGACTCTCAATCTGCTCTCTGCCCTAAACCTGTGCCGGCCGCCCTGTAGGCTTTTGGTTCAGACCATCATGTCCCTTTTGGGCATGATGGCTGCTGCGCACGCGGTAGTTCCCCTGGGCCTACTGCACATGCGCGGCCTACAGGCTTGGTTCGCTCGCCAGCGGGTTGACCCGGTACGCCATCGGAACCAGATTTTGTCTCTGCCAGCTCACATGCGTGGGGACCTGGACTATTGGTGAGACCCCTTGGCGCTCTCTCAGGGTGCTCCTCTGGGCAGGTTGTCAGAGTACGTTCAGGTTTTCACAGACGACTCTCTTCATGGATGGGGCGGTGTGTGCCAGGGTCAGGCTGTCGGGGGCGTGTGGCCTCCCGGCCCTTGCCACATCAACCTGCTGGAACTGGACACAGTCTTATTGGTGCTGACGCACTTCTCGGACCGGGTCAAGGGCCGCGATGTCCTGATTCGCTCAGACAACCGGGCCACAGTGGCTTACATCAATCACCAGGGGGGGATCAGGTCTCCTGCTCTCCACCAGTCAGTGAGACATCTTTGGCTATGGGCGCATGCCCACCTCCGCTCTCTGACTGCGACTCACATTCCGGGCCGTCTGAATGTGGGCGCGGACATGATGTCTCGGGGCGGCCTTCATCCCGACGAGTGACATCTTCACCCAGACATCGTCTCCCTCATCTGGCAGAGGTTTGGGGAAGCCCAGGTGGACCTATTCGCTTCCAGACAGAACGCACACTGTCGCCTGTGGTTCTCCCTGATCCATCTCCCAGATGGATCGCCCCCCTCTGGGGGTGGACACGTTTGCGCACCACCCATGGCCTCGAGGCCTCCTTTACGCATTTCCCCCGCAGTGCTGCATTGAGCGTCTGCTGGCTCGGATCAAGGCGGAAGGGCTTCGGGTCATCCAAGTGGCGCCCGATTGCCCTGTGGCTATCTGGTATCCAGAGATGATCCAGTTGCTGGCAAACCGCCCGTGGACAGTCTCGCTCAGACTGGACACACTGTCCCAAGCGGAGGGTTCGATTCTACACCCTTCATCGCTATCAGGAACTCTCAGGATCTAGCCCCTGAGCGGGATAGGCTTTTGAATAAAGGTCTGTCCTCTGCGGTCGTCCGCACCATCCAGGGTGCTAGGGCAGAATCTATGTCCAAGGTATATTCCACTCGCTGGAATATTTTTGTGTCGTGGTGCACGCAGAGGTCCTCGGACCCTTCGTGTTGTCCTGTGGAGGAAATCCTGTCATTTCTGCAGTATCTCTTTGATATGGATAGGTCTCCTTCGACCATCCGTGGATACGCATCGGCCATCTCTGCGTGTCATGAGGGTTTTGCTGGAAACACGGTTTTCAGCCACCTTCTCCTCCGCCGCTTGCTGTTGGGTACGCGTCGTCTGTGCCCGGTGGCCAGGCTGGGCGCTCCGCAATGGGATCTGGCCAAGGTGCTGGGCGCTCTATGTGAGCCCCCATTCGAGCCTTTGCAGCAAGTTGCTCTCCCTTAAGACTGCTTTACTTATCGCTTTGTGCTCTGCTAAGCGGGTGAGTGACCTCTGCGCGCTTTCGGTGCGTCCGGGCTGCCTTACTATCAGAGAGGACTTAGGCTCCGCTACGCTGAGACCTAATCCTTCTTTCATACCCAAGGTTATCACCAGCTCATTTTGATCTAGGACTATCGATTTACAGGCCTTCTTCCTTCCTCCGCACGCACGTGAGGAGGACGAGAGGCTCCACTGTCTGTGTCCGGTGCGCGCTCTTGCTCTTTACATAGAGTTGTTTGTTTGCTATTCGAATAGCAAACAGCTGTTTGTTTGCTGTTCGGATTCCCGGGTGGGTCGTCCGCTTTCTAAGCAGCGTCTCTCCCACTGGCTTTGTGACTGCATCACTTTGGCCTACGGGGCGTCTGGTTCTGTGGTTCCGGGTGGCCTCCGTGTACACTCCACGCAGGGTGTTGCAGCCTCCTCTGCCCTTTTCCACAGGGTCAGGGTAGATGACATTTGCGCTGCGGCGTCGTGGTCGTCGCCTTCAGCGTTTGTACGTTACTACTTACTGGACATGTCTCCTTCATCCCTTGTTCATTCGGTTCTCGGTGCAGCTGCCCGAGATCTCTGAATTTTGATGGGGAATCTCGTGCTTTGCCTTGATTCTATCTTTTCTCTAGTGCTAAAGTAGCTCTGTAGCCTGCTGGCTCAGTGGTATTGTCACTGCCTGCCAATACACTGGGTGCGGGTTTGCCTTCTCCTTGGGGCGTTTGTCTTATTGTCATTTATTTTTTGTTTCCCCATGCCCCTCATCTCGTGATGTGTGGTGTGTATGTTTTGTGCTTAGGTGGAACGGATACGTTTCCCTTTTCACTTGAGCTCAACATCCCTTCCCCTGGGGTGGCCTATGTGTTCATAGGCCTACTCTGGGGGAGGATTCCATCATTAACGCATTCATTCATCCCTTCTCTGACCTCGTCAGCTCTCGGGGATGTTTTCGTCTTGGGGTTTGGGGGACAGTTTTTATACTGGACCCTGCGAGCCGTGCTGGTTGGTCCGGCAGGGAGTACATCTTTGGCTCGCTTGCTCTGCTGTGAACCACTAGGAGCTAAAGCCCCTCTAGGGGGCGGAGCTCCACGACATATAATGTTAGTTACCGGGAATGTAACTCTGGTTATATGAGTGGAGCGGAGCCCCCTAGACCTGTTGCCCTACCGTCCCAAGAGTTGCTGAATAAAACTCAGGAGGGCGTTCACTGGGCTCCCGGGTCACTGGGCTCACGGGTCCTATATAGGGGCAGGCGTGCCCTGATTGGCTGTCGCATCGTGCATAATGAGTTTTCAGTACGGCCGCTAACGCGGCCAGGGTAAACCACTAGGAGCTAAAGCCCCTCTAGGGGGCTCCGTTCCACTCATATAACATTCCCGGTAACTAACGTTTTCATTAACGCATGACGTTGCACATTCAGTTGTGCAGGCTCTTAAATGAGCCTAGAATATGGGTGGTTCTCTGAATCGGGTGCCTTTTAAGTCCCCCAGACCTAGTTCTATGATTTTCATTAAAGGAAACCACAAAATGCATTTTAAAGTCATCAATTAATAAAACCAGGTGTCTTTGCATTATAATGCAAAATAAAATAAAATATTTTTTATTTTATTTTTAAAAAATGGGTTGTCTAAGTAGTAGAAACATACACATTTGCATGTCCTCAGATACCATCATTACATTTTCAATGAATATTAAACAAATAAAAAATTCTATTAATACCAACATTTTGCTGCTAATATTTGCATATGTTTTTCTACTTTAACTACAAACATGTTTTTTTTTCAAAAATACATGAATTATCTATGAAATTTGCAATATTGAGACACGTCCCCCAGTTTGTTTTAACCCCGTCACGCCCTTCCACTTACCCCCCTATAAAAATAATGGATCAGTCCATGTGACTTCAACTTTGATGAAGTGATATAACACAAGTCTTTTGAAGAACATGCTGCAAAGAAAGGCAAGTGTCAGTATCTTTTCTTACCTATATTTCATTGTTTTTATGGTCAGATTGAGATTTTCAGGCTTAACATTTTTCAGCTCTGTTATATGAATAATTGATAGTAAACAATTGTTTAGGAAAAATTAAACAGCAGTGTTGCAAAATATTAAAATTTTAGGATGTCCTAAATGCCATGTGGTGCTACTGTCCTAGCTAAATATGGAGCTATGGCTACATTTAGCCAAAAACTTCAACCCTGTCACATTCAACACTGTCACATTTTTTATTGCAACAGGGTTGAATCATTGTGACAGGGTTGAATGTTTGACACCTCTTAGATTCATTAATTGTAGACTTTGATTTGAACTGTCTGAAATAATGCTTAATGCTATTTTATGTTCAAAATTTTCAGACACCACAATGGCAAAAACAGCAGCAGAGAGGCAAAGAGAGAAGGAATGTCTCAGGAGTGAGGGTGAGAGGTGGAAAAGGGACACTGAGGCAGGGAAAAAGAAGAACATCAGGGATCTGAGTGATAGAGCTAAACGTCATAAGTGCAAGAGTTGGAGAAATGCTAAAAAAAACAGAAGTTAAGTGATGCTTTGAGGAATATCAACAAACCTCCACAAAGTCCTGATAATCAATAGGCAGAGCAACCCAGATCTGGCTCCTCAAGGTCGGTTGTTAGCGGTTACTTTAGATAAATTTGGAAAGTATAACAAGCTATTTTATTAGGGTGTGATTAAGTGTACATACAGTATACTATCCAGTGGATATAAAACGTCTACACACCCCTGTTAAAATGCCAGGTTTTTGTGATGTAAAAGAATGAGACAAAGATAAATCACGTCAGAGTTTTTTCCACCTTTAATGTGACCTATAATGTGAACAATTCAATTGAAAAAACAAACTGAAATCTTTGAGTGGGAAAAATGAAAAATAAAAACTTTACAATAACCTGATTGCATAAGTGTGCACGCCCTCTTATAACTGGGGATGTGGCTGTGTTCAGAATTAACCAATCA
>JACXGI010003563.1:0-48837 GCA_016801175.1 Esox masquinongy | reverse complement strand
TAATTTCCAAAGCATTAGATATACCATGGAACACAGTGAAGACAGTCATCATCAAGTGGAGAAAATATGGCACAGCAGAGACATTACCAAGAACTGGACGTCCCTCCAAAATTGATGAAAAGACAAGAAGAAAACTGGTCAGGGAGGCTTTCAAGAGGCCTACAGCAACATTAAAGAAACTAGAGGAATTTCTGGCAAGTACTGGCTGTGTGCTATATGTGACAACAATCTCCCATATTGTTCATATGAATAGGCCATGGGGTAGGGTGGCACGATGGATGCCTTTTTTTACAAAGAAAAACATCCAAGCCCGGCTGAAGTTTGCAAAAACAAACATCAAGTCTCCCAAAAGCACGTGGGAAAATGTGTTATGGTCTGATGAAACCAAGGTTGAACTTTTTGGCCATAATTCCAAAACGTATGTTTGGTGCAAAAACAACACTGCACATCACCGAAAGAACACCATACCCATAGTGAAGCATGGTGGTGGCAGCAGCATGCTTTGGGGCTGTTTTTCTTCAGCTGGAACCGAGGCCTTAGTCAGGGTGGAGGAAATTATGAACAGTTCCAAATACCAGGCAATTTAGGCACAAAACCTTCAGGTGTCCGTTCAAAAGCTGAAGATGAAGTTCACCTTTCAGCACGACAATGACCCAAAGCACACATCCAAATCCACAAAAGCATGGCTTCACCAGAAGAAGATTAACGTTTTGGAATGGTCCAGCCAGAGCCCAGACCTGAATCACATTGAACATCTGTGGGGTGTTCTCAAGAGGGCTGTGCACAGGAGATGTCCTCGCAATCTAACAGATTTGGAGCGCTTTTGCAAAGAAGAGTGGGCAAATATTGCCATGTCAAGATGTGCCATGCTAATAGAATCCTACCCAAAAAGACTGAGTGCTGTAATAAAATCAAAAGGTGCTTCAACAAAGTATTAGTTTAAGGGTGTGCACACTAATGCAACCAGGTTATTGTGAGTTTTTTATTTTTCCCCCTCAAAGATTTCAGTTTGTTTTTCAATTGAATTTTTCACATTATAGGTCACATTAAAGGTGGAAAACGTTCTGACATGATTTATCTTTGTCTCATTCTTTTACAGCACAAGAACCTGGCATTTTAACAGGGGTGTGTAGACTTTTTATATCCACTGTATTACGTAGGTGTGATTAATTTTTGCTTGATGTTTTGAATTTAATGTTAAATACGTTTTGATTGTTTCATGTTTTTTCATATGACAGTTGAAAAATCTGAATTTTGCCATCTGTCAACTGTTAACAAAATTCAATTAACATTTTATTGCATGTTATATCATTAATTTCACAGGTAAATAAATCATATCATATTGAAAAATGGATTGTCCATTCCACCCTGTTATTATTTTCAACCCCGGCATGCTGAGTTCAACCCTGTTATTTGATCTGTTTTTATTAATATTTTGATGATAAGAAGAAATATGAGGTTAATGTGTATTGAAGTGTGTGTACAATTTACAGGATAATCAGAAAAATATATGAAAGCCTAATCAAATCCTTATGTTAATGCATATTTTTGGTAAAATATGAAGGCCGATGTCAGATAAAGTCTCCATGACCTGCTTTGGCAGTCAAATGGTGAGTATTTTAAACTAAAAATTATGCTTAGAATAAGTGAATTTTTACAAGGGACATCTTATTATTAAGGATCTACAAGAATTTACTTCAATATTTGTTCAAATCGTATTCACTCAGGGTCCAAGTTGTCTGTGACGGGGTTGAACTCAAAACGACTTTTAGTGAGAAAGAAATGCCTATTAATGAAAGGGATTTCATGCCTGAGGTGGGAAAATATATTTTCTCAAACGTTTAACTAGTCCACTATCAGATGTAGTGATAAGAAATACAATCATTTGAGGTATTTAAAAAAAAAAGTATGACCCAAAAGGCACCAGTCTCAGAGAATCACCCATATAACAAAAAGTAAACTATGATATTTGCCAATGTGAACCGCTTTCACTATTTGCGTCATAGGATCCCTTTTTCTTTGAGTCTAGTAGCATTATTTCTCTTTGACTTGCGTTCCAGGGTCACAATAACAAATTTACTTTCTGCTCTGCCCCAAACCCATGATCCCTAAGCATAGATTTTTTGGTTGAACCGTTTTACCATCTTTTCCTGACCATTTGATATTAAGGACAAAGCCATGAGCTAAAGTATAATAATGTACTATATTCACTACAGGTGGAAAGACCACAGAACCCTCCTCGCTAGAAACTCTCTCCCCTTCAAGTGCAGCTCCAGCCGCAAGACAAAATGAAAAAAGGGACGGGGGGCGGGACACAAAGGCGGAGGCGCCGCCTCAGGATGGGAACAAGGAACCGGAGCTGGCGGAGGCTCCACCTCGGTGCGGGGACTGGGAGACGGGGCCAGCAGGCGATCAGGGTCAAGAGGACCAGGAGCCGAAGCAGGGAGAGGAGGACCAGGAGCCGGAGCGGGGAGAGGAGGACCAGGAGCCGGAGCAGGGAGAGGAGGACCAGGAGCCGGAGCAGGGAGAGAAAGCGGTGGCCCCACCTCAGGAGGAGGAAGAGGTAGCGGCCCCCGCCAGAGGAGCAAGAGGAGTCAGGGGAACTGGAGGCACCAAGACAGGAGGTGTGGGAGGAGACGGCAGCCCCACCTTGGAACCCGGAAGAGGGGGCGGCCGCGTATCAGGACTGAGACCGAACGCAGTGGTTCCTCGGGTGCCCCCTGCAGCTCGGGCACCCTCGGAGGGCCCCACACAGGGCCCCATAGCTCCCCCCCAAAAAATATTTGGGGTGGACTCTGGGTAGCAGCAGGCCGCGGAGCAGGGACTGGGGCGGCAGCAGGCCGCGGAGGCGGAGCAGGTGGATATGCCACACCTGTGAGGTGGATGGATTATCTCGGCTAAGGAGAAGTGCTCACTAACACAGATTTAGAAAGATTTGTGAACAATATTTGAGAGAAATAGGCCTTTTGTGTACATAGAGAAAGTCTTAGATCTTTGAGTTCAGCTCATGATGAATGGGGGCAAAAACATAAGTGTTGCGTTTATAATTTTGTTCAGTGTATATATCATGACAGGTCCAGGTCAACCAATATATGATTAATTGTAGCCTATAGCTAAAAACACACTTACCCATTTAGTTGTGAATGGAGTTAAGAGAATAATTTATTTCCATCGTCTATGATGCCAAACATAGTGAGGTACAGAGATTAGTAAATGTGTCTGAAAACAGGAAAGTCTGAATCACTAATCGTAATCACATATCTTAAGAATAAGCCACTTTTCAATGCAAATAACACCATGTCATATTAGTTTGACAAATTGTTTTATTGTTTTTCCACATACTGCACTGCCACCCAGGAAGTTAGTCAGATCAGGACATTTGAGGTCACACTAACTTTAGTATACTAAGAATTAGTGCAGAGTGAGAATCAATGACCTGTGTGATAATTTTATATCTAATAATCTGACATCCATATTGTTTGTAAACATACGCAAACCTCAATGACCATGATATGCTGGAAGTTCTTAGTAAAGGTAGCTAATCTTTCGTCACAAACCAAACATTTAAAAGATTGTATGTTTCACGGCCTACATTATCCTCAATGCTCCTCATCAGTCAAGTCCAGAAGACAAAGGACAGTGTAGTAACCCGGAACTCAGTGATGATCAGTCTGGTCACTTCGATTTACGTATGTGTATGTGCCTATATCAGTTATCATAAGCGCCCATAAGGTGTAGGTCGTTTAACACGAACCATACAGTAAAATGGTGTGTGTTCCCAGGTCTAAAAGAAAGTCAGTTATGCCCAATGACTCAGTGATGACTCAAAGGTCATATGTTCCTGGGCCTAACCAAACTGCTTTGAGAATTCCAGGACTCAGGGACTCCAAGTCTGGTCGCTGAGACTTACTTATGTGTGTGTAATTACCAGTAGTCCTACAAGCTTGAGTATGGAGATGAACGAGGAATGCCGTAGTAATCTATATTCCAAAGTAACACAATATATTCCAATCAGTCATAAAGTTACAATACAAAACATAGTTACATACCACCACGATTCAACGTCCTCCCAACTAGCCTAACGGTCTACTAATTATACCATGTCTTAATGGTCTACTAATTATACCATGTCTTAATGGTCTACGAATTATACCATGTCTTAATGGTCTACTAATTATACCATGTCTTAATGGTCTACTAATTATACCATGTTTTAATGGTCTACTAATTATACCAAGTATTTAAGACACTAAAGCACAAAGGTGTTAAAGATTCTGTTAAAGATAGACTCCCAGAACTAAGTCAAACTTCACTATTTATACCACCCAGACAGGCTGATTCCAAACTCTATAATATAATCTATAATAGGATCACCTCACCTTGGCTAAAACAATGAAAACGAAGAAACTGGCATTCATGCATTTACATATATTTGATTAGCACCATCCAAAGCTGGATTCTTCATCTGGTAAACATTTACCTGTAACAAATGATACATAACATGTACAGCATTGAAACCTATTGGAGAGTTCATCCCTTTATGGGACACACATTAAAAGACCAAACATCAGTGCAGTTAATCCAACGGAAGTCATACTTCTACTTTGTTGAATTGTCCATCCTCACACCTGGTTGGTCTGAGCAGATGGGGCTACCTTGATCCCCACTGTGTATGTCATTACACTACAGATATCCCCCGTTTGGCCCCCATCAGTCCAGAGAGATTGAGGGGGACCAAAGCTAATGATGTTACAGTGGTGTTCCAGAGAGATGTTATCAAAGATCTGAAGTAGAAACATTGTGCCAGAGTTATAGTCACCACTATGAGGCACGCCACCACACAGCTGCGGTAGACGTAGTCCCACCACGTATATTCATATCTCACAGCCAAAGTGGAGGAGCTGGTCAGGATCTTGACTGTATTCTTTGCGAGGTTTACTTCCACCTGTGCCTGATTGAGGTGGTAGTTGGTGTCCTGTAGAAGCTATTTCACCATCGCCATGGATTCCGTCAATGACCGGGTGTATTCCTCGTAGTGGCTAGGCCACTCCAGGACCTTAATGTGCTTCTTCTTGAGCCACTCCTTTGTTGCCTTGGCTGTGTGTTTTGGGTCATTGTCATTCTGGAATATCCATCCACGACCCATTTTCAATGCCCTGGCTGAGGGAAGGAGGTTCTCACCCAAGATGTGACGGTACATGGCCTCGTCCATCATCCCTTTGATGCGGTGAAGTTGTCCTGTGCCCTTAGCAGAAAAACACCCCCGAAGCATAATGTTTCCACCTCCATGTTTGACGGTGGGGATGGTGTTCTTGGGGTCATAGGCAGCATTCCTCCTCCTTCAAACACGGCGAGTTAAGTTGATGCCAAAGAGCTTGATTTTGGTCTCATCTGACCACAACACTTTCACCCAGTTCTCCTCTGAATCATTCAGATGTTCACTGGCAAACTTCAGACAGGCCTGTACATGTGCTTTCTTGAGCAGGGGGACCTTGCGCGCGCTGCAGGATTTCAGTCCTTCACGGCGTAGTGTGTTACCAATTGTTTTCTTGGTGACTATGGTCCCAGTTGCCTTGAGATAATTGACAAGATCCTCCCGTGTAGTTCTGGGCTGATTCCTCACCATTCTCATGATCATTGCAACTCCACGAGATGAGATCTTGCATGGAGCCCCAGACCAAGGCAGATTGACAGTTCTTTTGTTTCTTCCATTTGCGAATAATCGCACCAACTGTTGTCACCTTCTCACCAAGCTGCTTGGCGACGGTGTTGTAGCCCATTCCAGCCTTGTGTAGGTCTACAATCTTGTCCCTGACATCCTTGGACAGCTCTTTGGTCTTGGCCATGGTGGAGAGTTTGGAATCTGATTGATTGCTTCTGTGGACAGGTGTCTTTTATATAGGTAACATGCTGAGATTAGGAGCACTCCTTTTAAGAGTGTGCTCCTAATCTCAGCTCGTTGCCTGTCAGCAGGGGATCAAATATTATTTTCCCTCACTGTACATGTGCAGATTACATAACAGACATAGCAGACTGATGACAAGATCTTGTAGTTACCAACATGTCAGTTCCATTCCCACAAAAGTAGCCGGTGAAGTGATCCCATTTGACAACTTGTTCGTTAACGACAACACCTAATGGGTAAATAGAAAAGGAGTTTGGAAACACCTGTTCCCTATAGGATAAAAGAAAACGTTACATAAAAACAAATATAACCAACACATTCTTTGGAATTGTACATCATCACAGTGGTTAACAGTTCTGCATCATTAATACCCTGCATAGTGTCAGCCTGGAACCATTTGTCTAATTCAAGAGAAACAATAAGATCATTGACAGCGTGGTGTGGGGTCTTACCCAAACGGAGATCTAATATCTCCTGCCGCGCTGCTGCAAACAAGTCCTGTGCATAGGTTCTGCAAGCCATATCCTGTTCTACTGTGCATGTTTGATTAAAAACCATTTGGCTAAGTCTTAACCATGTCTCAGCTTCTGACTGAACAGCCTTTATGATGTGGTCATTACCCAATGTTAGATGCTGGAAACCTGTAGCCACTTGGTTTGAAATCCAAGCCGCATACTGTGATTGCTTAGCCAATTGATATGTGTTGGACAAGGAGTTACCAGCCCCAAATAGGCCAGTCACATCTGAAATTAAACCCCGCCTTGTGCGGGAGTGTGTAGCTCGGACAGCTAATCTGCCTTTATAATCTGAGATCAGATCCTCTATTCATGTCTGTTACCATGTGTAGGTTCTGTCATCCTTGCTGCAATGGGCCTGGAATGCTGACAGAACAATGGAAAGGTAGTAGGACACATGAACCATAACTAGATTTCCATAATTCAAAAGGGTCTTGTTAACGTTTCCTTCAACAAGACCACCTTTAGGGACCAGATACGGTTTGGGCACTGTGTTGATTTGTGATGACACATGTAGTCAGGCTAAAACAATACTTAGATACCCATGAACAATTTTTTGCATTTGTCCAGGCTGTGAGATTAGCAACACATGAGCCAACACAGTACATACCCTCCCTGCGTTTTGTCTAGACAAATGTTCTGAGTCTGAAGAAATCACCAGTAGGAAAAGTTGGGTTATACAATGCAATGACAATGTTATGATGTGTCCTGTTATGAGGAGCAACATGGTTGCACCGATATGAGGCTGGCTGCAGCTCCATTGTGTAATAACACTTCTTTGGATCTGTGCCATTGTTATTAGCTGAATAGAGTGTGTTCAGTAGGCCTATAGGTGTTCCTGGGTAATCCAGTAACTGGAACCAGACTGTTCTATTGTACTGGCAACGAATGTCAGGATTTATGTTAATCTCGTTATGTGTGGGTAAAAATCCCCTGTCTATGCGGACGGGGAGATGAGTGGATTCTATGTCACAGCAAATTCGTGTTGCGCAATTTGGTCCTGAGATAACCCCCGGGGGCCATGTATCTATATGTTTTGGATAAATGGAAATAGGTGCTTCTGTGTATGGCCCATAGTATCTCCATACCCATCTCCCGCATCCTAGAGCGTAGTCAAGCTCTACACGTTGTCCCGCTTTGATGCAATGGGTCCCGTCACTTTTCTGGTTTCCGGGGTCCAGGGGACAGCTGACACCAGCCTTGGTGCCGAATCGCCTGTCCTGCTGCTGGGAGGAACATGCGCAATTTCCACTGTGTCATGTAGTCATGCACCACCCCAAACCCATATCTGCTATCTGTATATACACATAACGGTTCAGGTGTGTGGATGGCCCTCTCCCCCAACAAGCAGGTGAGGTAGGATTCTGTCATTGACAGTGATTATATCTCTAGCCTGTACATCTGCCAACCATCTAGCTAAACGTTGAGCAGACACTCCTTTGATTCTGCTTTGCAACAACATTTGAACCGGCGTGTGCACTGTGTGTACAACCACAGGTTGGAACCCGACTAAGGGTTCTTTTGTTGTTAACATCCAGTGCAATGCCAAAATGTGTTGTGTACACTGATCAAATCCCTGTTCGACTGGAGATTTCTTCCTGCAGTAGGCCGTAGCTTACCTCCATGCTCCTGGGCAATGACGCCATTCAGAGTGTTGTCCACTGCGTCAACCTGAACATGGAAACGCTTTGATGGGACGGGGAGGCCGGTGCTGAACTCAGCTTCCGCTTCAAGTTGGTGAGAACCGACACATACAACGTTGTTCTTTAGCCTGATCTCAACATCGGTGTTCACCAATTGTAGTATGGGGGAATGTGGTAAACCCCTTTGAATGCTACTGAGTGGACAGGTAGGAATAATTAGTGCCGAGTGAGAATCAATGACCTGCGTGATTATTTTATATCTAATAATCTGACATCCATATTGTTTGTAAACATATCCAAACCTCAATGACCATGATATGCTGGAAGTTCTCAGTAAAGGTAGCTAATCTTTTGTCACAAACCAAACATTTAAAAGATTGTATGTTTCACGGCCTACATTATCCTCAATGCTCCTCATCAGTCAAGTCCAGAAGACAAAGGACAGTGTAGTAACCCGGAACTCAGTGATGATCAGTCTGGTCACTTCAATTTACGTATGTGAATGTGCCTATATC
The DNA here is from genome assembly GCA_016801175.1 of Esox masquinongy. Classification (NCBI taxonomy): domain Eukaryota; kingdom Metazoa; phylum Chordata; class Actinopteri; order Esociformes; family Esocidae; genus Esox; species Esox masquinongy. The sequence goes on along the minus strand of JACXGI010003563.1, from coordinate 40,259 downwards.
AGTTATCATAAGCGCCCATAAGGTGTAGGTTGTTTAACATGAACCATACAGTAAAATGGTGTGTGTTCCCGGGTCTAAAAGAAAGTCAATTATGCCCAACGACTCAGTGATGACTCAAAGGTCATATGTTCCTGGGCCTAACCAAACTGCTTTGAGAATTCCAGGACTCAGGGACTCCAAGTCTGGTTGCTGAGACTTACTTATGTGTGTGTAATTACCAGTAGTCCTACAAGCTTGAGTATGGAGATGAACGAGGAATGCCGTAGTAATCTATATTCCAAAGTAACACAATTTATTCCAATCAAGTCATGAAGTTACAATACAAAACATAGTTACATACCACCACGATTCAATGTCCTCCCAACTAGCCTAACGGTCTACTAATTATACCAAGTATTTAAGACACTATAGCACAACGGTGTTAAAGATTCTGTTAAAGATAGACTCCCAGAACAAAGTCAAACTTCACTATTTATACCACCCAGACAGGCTGATTCCAAACTCTATAATATAATCTATAATAGGATCACCTCACCTTGGCTAAAACAATGAAAACAAAGAAACTGGCATTCACGCATTTACATATATTCAATTAGCACCATCCAAAGCTAGACACATGGTCTTGCAGGATTCTTCATCTGGTAAACATTTACCTGTAACAAATGTGGGGCTGTTGTTTTGAAGGAAAGTGATTGAAACAATGCATCAATGACACCAGTAACCTATCAGAACAAGAATTTGCTTGCATCTAGCTAGTGATTACGGTGAACAAGACCAATCAACATTTGTTTTAACTTCTTAATGAGTTAATATAGATATATAAATTAGAATGAGGATTAAATGTACCAGGGTTGGTTCTATTTAACCTGACTGGTGAATCCCTAAATTAAACTATTTTTATTTGTTTAACAACTGTGAGCAATTAAAAAAGTACATATTTTGTTATAAAACATTGCTGAGCTGCACTGATATTCAATGTTCTCTTTATAGTATACACACCATTCTTGCAGTTCGAAAGGATCTCTACTTTCTTCAACATCTTGTAGTCTTGTTTCATGTCTGTATAGAGAAAGAAGTTATAGTCACCTGAAACCAAACACCCTAAGAGTAACTTCTATATAAAATACATCAAAGCAAAAAAATATTCTGACAACAAAATATTACCTGTTCTTTTGATTTCTCTTATGCAGCCACCAAGTTATGCTGCAGATTAAAGCAATGAGAACCACTGAACCCATCACAGCACCAACCACTGGCCCTGGTAATAGAGAAGATGACAACTGCACAATTCATAAATAAAAGGAGAAAAGTCTATGTCCAGTACAGAGATGAATTTGGGTCACTGGAATAAATACATACCATGACCCCATATCCAACCATCAGTGACAGATGGCAGATATTTACCAAGACCTCAAAAAGACAAAAACAATAAATCAGCATGACATGTTCCTTGAATGAATCCATCAATGAAAAACCTTTCTCACCTGTTAAGGAGGTTGTAATATTTACAGAACCCTCCCCAAAGACGTAGCCAGAAGACGCCAAACACATAAACATGGTGTCATTGTCAGGTAGACTGGGAACTGCCACCATGGAAGTTACAGTGACAGTACCAGTTCCATTAGAGTGGGTGATGTTGACCGTAGTAGAGTTTTCCACAGCCAATCGCACTGTTTCATCCCAGACCACTATTGGAGCAGGTCGACCCATGGCAGAGCAGGAGAGAGTTAACACAGAGAAGAGGGTGTGACTGTCATTGGTTTGTGTCACTAGGAGTGTGGGTCCATACAGTTCTGTAGAACAGAAATCATGATTCACAGTGAGCACATATCAGCAATAGATGAAATAGATGTATGACACTCAAAATCTTAAACAAATTTAAGGGAAACTTAAATTAATTCTTATATTTCACCATTAACTTGAAGGCAGGTCCTTCCACTGATAGCTCCACCTGGGTAAGTATTAAACAGACACTTGTAGCAGCTCTCATCTTCTCTTGATACTCCTCTGATGACTACAGAGCAGTTCTGCAGTCCCATATTTAGAAAAGCCACTTTCCTATTAAAAGGTGGGTTTACTTTTGGACCAAAACGTTTGTTGTAGGTGGCCACATTTTCATTCCCTCCTGATGTCTCTTTTTGCCAGGTGACTTGCAGGACATCTTTGGGTTCCATGAGTCTGCAGCTGAAGTAAGCATCTCCCCCCAGGGTTACTATGACAACCTGGTGGGTTTCTACCAGCTGAGAGAGACCTGCATGAAGACAGTGACACAGGTGTGATTTTAGGATGAAAAGACACTCTGGGATTAGCCCAGAACCACCAGTGTCGATGTAGAAGTGAGTGATGTGAGTCGATGTGTTGCAGGTCGTCATGGGCTGAATGGGGGATGACAGCACAAATCAAACAGAGTGAAAACTACTTTGGCTTTATTTACTTGTGTTTATCCGCTTTGTTACTGTCATATTACGAACTGGATCACTGCAGTAACATATTACTTACTATGATATCTCTCTCACATGAAAATACACACTTGTATAAATCTTTAGGACACAATATAGTATGCATGACATTGTGGTCTAGTACTAAGAATGATCAGAAGTGTACAGAAGGAAGCGATGAATAAAGGAATCGGTAAACTGCCCTTTTCAGTATGTGTTGAATAGTTATTGTAATAAACTACAGAAGAGTGGCCATCAGTTACTACAAGGAGACAAGTCTACTGTTCATTCCTCCAACTATGTTCACTGATCACAGTAATCTAATAATAATGATTTATTCTGTAGCGTTTTTCATTATAGAAAATAATCACAAAGTGCTTGAAAAAGCAAAATAAAGTAAAATGAATATGACAGAGCAGGTCTTGACTAGAACTTTCTGACAGAGCTGATGATTTTCGGTAGTTAGAATCACCATCAAGAGGAACATGGCTTGAGCAGAGTGAGGACCAATGTGTTCAACGAGGGAGACAAGCAGATCCTCCGGAGGCAGGCAGGCAGGCAGCCCAGCTCACCCAGCTCATGGTCTCATCAGCACCTTGCCATCTCTACCATCTATACAGTTTATACATGCATTTCACAACAATAACGCATTTCTCTATACATTACAGCAAATGGGTTTCACTACCACATTCACATTTTGGCTATATGCTATACTTTGGCTAAACATATATACTTGAATTGAAATTATTCTTGATGAATTAAATTATAAATGCAGTGAAATAGCCAGGTTTGAACAGTTGTGAAAACAAAACATTTAATAGAAAAAAATGAGGAATGTTGAGTGAATAAAAAAGCAGACAAATGCTTTACATTATATATAAAACTGATTAGCTCACCTTCAGAAATTATTATATTATTATGAACCAAAAATATAAGGCGCATCCCAAAGGTATGTAAAGGGGGGTAAACTGCCGGTTAGATTTATTATGGTCTTTAACACTAGAACCACCAGGCCGTTCAGACCAACAGTATCCGCTAGAGCCAAACGCTGTTTCCCATCATTAGCATATGAATTGTCCCTATTATCATACACATTCTCCTCCACAGCATCACCATCCAGCCAGAGGATCAGTTCATCTACTGGGTCGTCATCAAACTATATAGAGGAGTCTAAAAAAGAATGAATTAAATAATTTCTTTCTTTTAAATGGTTGATGAATTTGAAAAAAATACAATAATGTAATAATAACGATCAAAGGATATCCGCATGAATAGCCGTACATAGGCCTAAAGCATGGCTGCTTGATAAACACAATCAATTTCAAAGAATTAATAACACATAGGCTACAGCCTATTCGTAGAAATAAAATTGATAGATCCAAGGATATGTAGCCTCTCCAAGTAAAAACATTGCAGTGTATTATTCAATGAATAATTTGTAAATTTGATTAGCAGAGTAAAAGGATGATCAAAGGATGATTTACAGTAGCTTGTCACACTGTCACAGTGCCTCCCGTGATCGCTTCCCTCCGGGGAAACTCGACTACATTGCTCCCTGTAGCCTGCCTATTAGCCACCACTGTCCATTCTTCTGGTTGCTACAATAGCACTGCATTCACGGAACACCCCGGACTCTCCATTATTACACACACCTGTTCCTCATCACCCCAGACTCTCCATTATTACACACACCTGTTCCTCATCACCCCGGACTCTCCATTATTACACACACCTGTTCCTCATCACATCACCCCAGACTCTCCATTATTACACACACCTGTTCCTCATCACCCCAGACTCTCCATTATTACACACAACTGTTCCTCATCACCCCAGACTCTCCATTATTACACACACCTGTTCCTCATCACCCCGGACTCTCCATTATTACACACACCTGTTCCTCATCACATCACCCCAGACTCTCCATTATTACACACACCTGTTCCTCATCACATCACCCCAGACTTCCTATAATTACACACACAGGATCCTCACTACTACAGCCTATAACTGCCCTTGTGTTTGTCAGTGTCTTTGTGGAGTATTGTCTGCTAGTTGTCCATGTGTGTTCGTTGTTTTTCTCACCTAGTGCGCTTGTTCCTTTGTATCAGTTCTAACCGTTTCGGCCTTCATTGTATTATGAGTCATGCTTTTCGGCTTAGTAAACCGTTGTTTCACTCTATGTGCAACACTCTATGTGCAAATTGAAGGTGCAAGGTAGCATGTGCAACTGAAATGCAGGTATAACAGCAATGAGGTGCCTGAGGTAGACATGTACATTTAACAACTGAAAACGATTGTAAACAACATGTAAACAATTTCAAAGAATGATTATGTAACAACTGAAAAAGATTGTAAACAACATGTACACAATTTCAAAGAATGATTTACTGTAGCGTACATGAAAATATAGAAAGGTAATTTGTCGATTGTGTTGATGAAAAACAGTAACATGCAATAAGTTTGCTGAATTGATAGTTGGTGATCGTTAATATTTCGTTTTGTGAATAATTATTTAGCCTAATACATTTGTAGAATCTTAAAAATTTCAATGAGGGATAATAGGATGTGTATGCGATTTTGTCTTGTCTCCTAATAAAAAACAGTAACGGTGTAAAAAGTTTGTAGAATTGGTAATTGGTAAAGAATGTCTGGTATTTTGTTGAATAGTTATTTAGATTTACATTTTAGATATATATTTGATGAATTAGCCGACAGAAGAAGCTGAATCTCCTACTGAAAAACGATAATGTATGATACATACACGGATCAGCCATAACATTATGACCACTGACAGGTAAAGTGAATAACACTGATAATCTCGTTATCATTGCACCTATCAGTGGGTGGGATATATTAGGCAGCAAGTGAACGTTCTGTCCTCAAAGATGATGTGTTAGAAGCAGGAAAAATGGGCCAGCGTAAGGATCTGAGCGACTTTGACAAGGGCCAAATTGTGATGGCTAGACGACTGGGTCAGAGCATCTCCAAAACTGCAGCCATTGTGGGGTGTTCCCGGTCTGCAGTTGTCAGTACCTATCAAAAGTGGTCCAAGGAAGAAAAAGTGGTGAACCGGCGACAGGGTCATGGGCGGCCAAGTCTCATTGATGCACATGGGGAGTGAAGGCTAGCCCGTGTGCTCTGATCCAACAGACGAGCTACTGTAGTTTAAATTGCTGAAAAAGTTAATGCTGGTACTGATAGGTGTTAGAACACACAGTGCATCACTGTTTTGGCTCTTTTCCACTGCATGGTACCAGCTCGACTCGGCTCGCCTTTTTTGCTTTTCCACTGGCCAAAAGTTGGGATAGTACCTAGTACCAGATACTTTTTTTAGTACCTGCTTCGTCAAGGTTCCAACCGAGCTGAGGCGATACCAAAAGGTGACGTGAAAACACGGAAGACTTCTGATTGGACAAGAGTGAAAGCATGTCCAGTGTCAAAGAATGGTTAAGACGAAAACGGTGCCTTCTTTGCGGGTGTGTCCCAGGAGTCCTTGCATTGAAATGGGTTCATTTCAGTGCCAGTGCATAGGACCAGACTCGTAATTGTAGCGATCGCATTTTCCCAAAACTCCTCTCCGTTTGGACCTACACACTGGTGTTGAAATCAACTCTTTATCCCCGTGAGACCCACAAGACGCGCTGTTTTTGTAATCTACAAAAAGACCTCATCATTTTCCTCCTCTGGGTTTTTCTATAGGTTAACTGGCATACATTGCACTGGTCGAAGTAGTAATGTCAAGCCAAACAGAAGCAGCCTACCAAGCTTTCCAGATTTAGTTTACTTATGATTTGCCATGTTCAAAGCTTGTCAATTTAAAAGAAAATTGATGGAGTTCATTCAATAGATTTTTCTGTTCACTGCAGGGTTTACGTTAGTTGGCAAATGCTGGCTTTTCGCCGGTATTAGGTGTACGATATCTACATTGTTGTTCCCGTGTGTCGCGTTGGAGGTGGAGTCATGGCAGTTTTCCTGTGATGTCACTATGGGCGGGTACAGGGTACTATCTGCAGTGGAAAACCAACCGAAGGGAGCTGGTACCATCATTGCATGGTACCAGCTCCCCTCGGTTGTTTTTCTACTGCAGATGGCTTTTTTGGGAAAAGCTCCCAAAGCGTGTAAAGTCGAGGCGAGTGGAGTCAAGCCGGTACCATGCAGTGGAAAAGCGCCATTTGTTGCGTATGGGGCTACGTAGCCCCAGACCAGTCAAGATGTCCATGCTGACCCCTGTCCACTACCGAAAGCGCCTACAATGGGCACGTGAGCATCAGAACTGGACCACTGAGCAATGGAAGAAGGTGGCCTGGTCTGATGAATCTCAGGCTTTTTTTTACCAACTACTTAAGCATTGTTGCAAACCATGTGCACCCTTTCATGGTATCGGTATTCCCTGATGGCATTGGCCTCTTTCAGCAGGATAACGCGCCCTGCCACAAAGCAAAAATGGTTCAGGAATGGTTTTAGGAACACAACGAGTTCAAGGTATTGACCTCCAAATTCCCCAGATCTCAACCTAAACGAGCATTTGTGAGATGTGCTGGACAAACAAGTCCGATCCATGGAGGCTCCACCTCGCAACTTACAGGACTTAAAGGATCTGCTGCTAATGTCTTGGTGCCAGATACCACAGCACACCTCCAGAGGTCTAGTGGAGCCTCAACGGGTCAGAGCTGTTTTGGCGGTAAAAGTGGGACCTACACAATATTAGGTAGGTGGTCATAATGTCATAATGGCTGATTGGTGTATGTTGAATTGTCAAGTAGCCTATATCGTTTGTATTATGTTTCAATAATAGCCTAATGAAATTGTTAAATGGTCATGGAAATATTGTATTTCATTTGTATGTTCATTCAAATTCAACCAAGACTCTATCATTCATCCACTGACGTCATGCATTCAGTGAGTGTTGATTAGCACCTAGGTACTGTGAGCCCAATTCTTTTGTCATTGTTTACACCTGTGTCTCGTTGGCTCCTTTTATATTAGTTCTGTGTTTGCTTTTCTCCATTGTGAGGTATTGGTGTTTCTATTCAACCCTACCAAGCCTGTGAATGTTTGCTGAATATATTTATCTGTGTTTTAGACCCTTTTGTCCGCCTTAACGATTCTCTGCCTACTTCCTTGTGTACTTTTGCCTGCCTGGTCTTGTCCTTTTTTATCATAAAATCAACATTCGCTCTGCCACGGTGGAATCAATCATTAGAGGTACCACTGGGTACCAAACTTAAGTGCCGTGGGCTGTTTCCGATTAAGTCGGAAAACAGGGTAAAAAAAAAAACTGGTAAATAGTCTCTAAATAATTTTCCGTTTGAGAGTTTAGAATTCTGACAACGGAACATTGTAATATACGCTTATTTAGGAAAAGTAATGGAAGGAGGAGGGTGTAGCTTTCAAAATGGCAGTTTTGTTTTTATTACAAACTCAAACGCCAATTGTAGTATTAAAACCGGCCTTAACCTGACACCCTGCAGCTTGGCTCTGCCTCCTGGCTTCCTATTGTATTCAGATAATGGAGACAAATATGACACATCAACACATAGTCTGTACACATCCACATGCACGTCAGTAGCGTAATGAAATATGTGTTTTGGAAGGATTGTGAAGGTGCCATGTTGTCTGGTATCTCAGCTCAGTGGGAACTTCATAATCTCACATCAAAGGGCCCATTTGCTTCCTGAAAGAAACGGGCATACTCAGTGAGGGCCAAGGTAGCCACATCTGCTCAGACGAACCAGGTGTGAGGATGGACAAATTAACAAAGTAGAAATATGACTTTTGTTGGATTAACCTCCCTGATGTTTGGTCTTTTAATGTGTGTCTTATAAAGGGATAAACTCTCCAATAGGTTTCAATGCTGTACATGTTATGTATCGTTTGTTACAGGTAAATGTTTACTGACTGAAGAATCCTGCAAGACCAAGGGTCTAGCTTTGGATGGTGCTAATTTAATATATGTAAATGTCTGAATTGGTTTGTTTTCACTGTTTTAGCCAAGGTGAGGAGATCCTATTTAGATGCAATGGGGGAGTTTGGAATCGATCTGTCTGGGTGGGATAAATAGGGAAGCTTGACTTGGTTCTTGGAGTCTATCTTTAACAGAAGCTCCTAGAACACCTTCGTGCTATAGTATCTTAAATACTTATGGTATAATTAGTAGACCGTTAGGCTATTTGGGAGGACGTTGAATCGTGTTGGTAGGTAACTATGTTTTGTATTGTAACTTTATTACTTGATTGGAATAAATTGTATTACTTTGGAATATGGATTACTACGGCATTCCTCGTTCATCTTCATACTCAAGCTCGTAGGGCTACTGGTAATTACACACACATAAGTAAGTCTAAGCGACCAGACTTGGCATCCCTGAGTCCAGGTTTTTCAAAGCAGTCTGGTAACAGGAACACATGACGTTGTCTAGTCATCCCTGAGTCGTGGGCATCGTAACATTCTGTGTAGCCCCAGGAACACATGCCATTTTACTGTATCATTCGTGTTAAACAATCTACACCTTATGGGCGCTATGATAACTGATATAGGCACACACACATAGGTAAATCATAGGTAAATCGAAGTGACCAGACTGATCATCCCTGAGTTCCGGGTTGCTACACCATCCCTTTTTTCTGACTGATGAGGAGCATTGAGGATAACGTAGGCCGTGAAACATGTGATCTTTTAAATGTTTGGTTTGTGACAAAAGATTAGCTACCTTTTCTAAAAACTTCCAGCATATCATGGTCATTTATGATTGCGTATGTTTACAAACAATATGGAATCATGATTAGATTTTAAATGATCATGTAGGTCATAGATTCTCATTTGCATCAATTTCCTACCTGTCCACTCAGAAGCATTCGAAGGGGTTTACCTTTATTCCCCCATACTACACATCCACATCAAATTTCAATGATCACTTTTCACCGATTAGCAGCACAAAAACAAGTCATACATTTCAATGTGGTCAACTGTAAGTCAAACATGCCTTTTAACTGCAAGGAAGCATGTCATTTTCTACAGTAAGTTAATATAGTATGTTGAGGGCTGACTACCTTGTATCCTGACAACCACCGTCCACAAACATATCAGCATCAGCCAAGTCAGAGCAGAGACACACATCTTAGTCTACAGGAGTGGCACCAAGTCTCACGTTGGAATTTTTCTGTAAGAAATAACCCAACATTTAATTATTAACTTATGACAATTACTTAAATTGACAATAAACGTATTACAGTTTAGGCTCTTTTACAAATGGCCTAAAACCACTTTCTGTAAGTTCTGGGATCCTTGTTGTCCTTGTCTCTTGTATGGTCAGCTCTGTTTTGTGTCAGTTGTCCTGTCTAGTCTAGTAACCTTATTTTTTGTAAATCTCTAGTTTGTATTGATTTAAATATCCTAACTTGTAGCACATTGTTGAAAATGCAGTCAGATATTTACTTACCTTATCAACTACCCAGACTAGTCCTGTTGAAGATTCAGGGTCGGTGCTTTAGTGACCTCATCTTACTGGCAGACTGTCTTCCTGTAGATGAATCTAAGAGTCAGAGGATGACAAGTGTGACACAACCCTCTCTGCATTATAACCCTCTACTCAACATTATAACCCTTAATAACAATGATCGGCAGCACTTTAACATGACAACCATTAATAACCAGTAGTGTAGTATTTTAACCCTGCTCCCTCACTGCTCAAAAGGGCTGCTGGATAATGACTAAGTTGCTGTGGTTCAGTAGCAGTTCAGCACAGAGGCCTATACTACGAAGCAGGATTTGCGGTTAGCGAGCTGAACCCTAGGTTGTCAGTGTCACGAATGTGGTTCTCTTGTTCCCGGGTTACACTGACATATAACCTATGCTCCGGAGCAGGTTATATTTGAGATAAAACGATTTACATGTATTAAAGGACCGCCTACTGACTAATCAATTCTCGATTGAAAATGGCATCACCATTCTTCGAAGATCCCGTGGAGCTCAGTGTGCGAGTATTCAGAGACTAGGGGTGTGTGATACCACAAATGCTGGGTTCGATCCGTTACCAAGTAATACAGGGCCAGAATCACCAATATCGATACCAATACTGATACTCTGTATTAATAAAAGTGGCTTGTGTACTTTCATGTAGGGGAGAGCTTCTTGTAATATCCAGAGCTCTTGGGGAATCACCTAGGTAAAATAACATAATGACATCTGTAGCGTATTACAGACTACATATTTCCATATTTCAGGTTTGAGGTATATTATTTTAAATTCCATTAAAATAGGTAATTTAGATACGTTTCAATGGGCTGAAAATACTATTTGAATGTCGGAATATCGTCTATATTTCACACCATGCTCCTCTTTCGTTCAGCCATGGCATTCATGCATGCAATAATGTAGGCCTATGGGTTGGATTGGCGGTTGGAGCGAGTAGTCAGGGTGCACGCTGTGGCGCGCTTTGTGTGCGCGACCCATATGCTCGTTGTTTGGTAATTATGGTAATTATGCAATTTTCTGAGATGCAAAGCAAGCAGAATCACATGGCCCACCTGTCAATGCATTTGAGCCACAACAATATATGGTAGGACTTTCAGTGCAAATAATGTGGTCTAATTAATGAATGAATGCAAACAAAAGGTGGCTTAGGAAAACCAAATTTCAATAAATATAATTATTTTAGCAACTATTAAGCAGAAATAATGAGGTTAAGGTTTTAGCCTATCTGCTAAACATATATTTATACATAAATGTTGATATTTATGATGTTAATAATATGAATAATTGAATAACTTTTGCAAACTTCAAATCATGGGATCATTCAAGTTTCATTGCATTTAACATTTAGCAAACGATTAGCTAATGTGAGCCTAAAAATCATGTTTTCAAGTTTTAGTAGGCCTATGTAGTTTGGTATATTATTGACATGGGCTGAACACCCATCCACAATTGTGATTAATAATTGTCTACTTTTTACACCGCATTACAGGGCACAATAATGAAGTAAACCATTCAAATTAATTGTATTTCTCATGACTAGGGGTCCATTACAAAACCTTTACTGGAGTCTTCATGCACTCAATTTCCTGTTCTTGTTTAGGATGGATGATTCATACTTGTTTGTGATGTAAACATCCAAATTCACTCAAAACTGAAACAATTATATAAAAATTGTTCAAAAAAGCATTTCAGGCCTAAATCTACCAGACAGTGACTTTATCCCCCTCTCCACATTGTGCAGTGCTCTTCCCAGTGTCCTGTAGTTTATAATATTGTATATTGTATCAGTAACTGCAGGAGTTTTCTAAACAATCCAGATGAGATTTTTTATAGCACCCATTGTACAACATAAATATACAGTGGTGCTCAAAATTTGTGAACCCTTTAGAATTTTCAATATTTCTGCACAAATATGACCTAAACACGGATTTTCACCCAAGTTCTATAAATAAATCATGAGAACCCAATTAAACAAATGAGACAAAAATATTATACTTCAGGAAAATGATCCAATATTATTATCTGTGAGGGGCAAAAGTATGTGAAACTTTGCTTTCAGTATCTGGTGTGATCTGATGGTGGACTCATGAACATTGACATTAGCCAATGTGAGAGGCCTTTAGTTGCTTAGAAGTAACCCTGTGTTCCTTTGTGACCTGGCAGACTATTACACACCTTGCTCTTGGAGTGATCTTTGTTGGTCGACCACTCCTGGGGAGGGAAGCAATGGTCTTCAATTTCCTCCATTTGTACACAATCTGAGTTTGGACTGTGGATTGGTAGAGTCCAAACTCTTTAGAGATGGTTTTGTAACCTTTTTCAGCATGATGAGCATCAACAACTCATTTTCTGAGATCCTCAGAAATCTGTTTTGTTCCTGCAATGGCACACTTCAAAACTTCAAAACTTGTGAAGATCATACTTTGATAGAACCCTGGTGGCCCTGCAAATGAGACATAAGGCCAGGGTACCTGCCTGCCCTGTGACAAAATGGACACTGGAAAGTGTCCAAGTCCAATCGTCTGAACTCTGGGTATGCTCCAGCGGGGAATGTTGTGTTGTTGGTCTATAGGAGAATAAAATAATTTAAATTGTAGTGAGTTTCAAATTTGAAATAATTAACTTCAAAACAAGCAGCAATGGACTGGACTCTATTAGCCTATGGGACAAAGCTGGTCATACTTCCTCACTTTATAAAGTTTAAAGAGAAACTGTGGACAAAAACAGTCAATAATTTAAAACTGCAGGTACCCTGTATATGCGTTTGTGTTTTTTCCTCCTGCCGTTTCTCCAGGTGTCTCTTATGTTCCTGATTGTGCTCGTTGGTGTTTCCCACCTGGCAGTAATGAGTGCAGCACCTGACTGCTGAGGTGGACCAATCAGTGGACACTCCTCCTAATTGCACCACCTGTTCCTTTTTCCATTACCCAATCGCATCACACATCCCTGGTTTAAAAACCCAGTCAGTTGGTTCTCCCAGAGAGAATTTTTTGCTTTACCCCACATGGACATAGACACTCTTGAGATACATACCCTTTTTGATAGACAGACACATTTTTCATACATACATCACTTAGTTTAGCACATACACCTCACTCCTGTTTCATGCGAGTATGTATTGCTGTGGTGTTTTGTTTGGTGTTGTCTAGTCAATTGTTTGCTCTGTGCTGTTTAGTCCATGTTCAACCTGTGTGTTTTGTTTATCCCTGTGTCCCTGGGAAAAGGGGGTTTTTAGCAAGTCGCCCTTGGGCATACACAATCCGTAGGAAAACTTTGTCTAAAAACACTAGTTAGAACTGAGCGGACCACCCACTGTACTTTTGTATTGGTTAGTAGTTAGCTAAGAGGTTCTTGAGGCAGGCAAGTTCAGTTAAGGGGTGTTTGACCATATTATTTAATTTCTTGGGTCCAGCTCAGCCCCTTTTCCCTAACCCCTTTACAGTGTGTTTATAATAAACGTTTTTTGTAACTTTGGTTGTCTGTGTCGTTTGTTCTCACTGTGCCTTTACACTACACTGTTATGGGTCTCTGTACCATCCACCCTAGACTGCTAGAGCCACAGGGTTCGTAACACTGCTTTGCAATTGAAATTACTGTAAACTTACACAAAATCTGATTCTTGTACAAATGAAGCTTTCTGAATTGTTCCATCGATCAAGCTAACATATATGTATGCTAACTGAGATAAATCACATGACACTTGTCCATGACTCCAAAAAACTTTTAATTCCTTTAAATGGAATATTTCGACTTTACATTACCTTCAGTTAATCTTGTTTTAAAATATGTGACCTGTGCTCAAATTATTCAATGTGCAACCTAAATACAGTTTCTTGATTCCATTAACAAAGCTCGAAAATAGCATAAAATGCAAAACAATTTCAGCATTAAAATGCAGAACAATTAACGAAATGAACACCATTTACAGTGCGCGGAAGAGCCAAATCGTTAATACATCCAACAACAGAATAATATATATACACATAAAACTGTAAGTGTTCATTAACCATATTTTGTTGATGTTGGGCATTGTCACCTGAGCTCCGTGTGCCATCTTATCATATCTTTTCTTTTTCTGCATCAACACCCGCCGAGCAGCCGAGATGAACGTCATCGCGTTTTTGGGAGCAGTCTCTTCTGTGACAAACCATATTTGGAAGTGTCAACTTCCGTCACGGTCATGCGGCGGCTGCAGCTGGACCCTTCTCATATAATGTCATCTTAACCACTACGCCAAGGCGCTACACGTTTTACTAGTCGCTAGACACCATTGAGCATTGTGTTAAACTGACTAACGTTTCTTATTAAGTTTACCTGCACCACAAATAGCGTCTATGAACTATGGCTTATGCCACTGGCTGTTTTAACAGCTTATTAGCCAGGAATAGGCTTACAGCTAGTATCTACTAACTTCTTAGGAATAGTCATAAGAATTGAGTAATTGCTAGCGAGACTGAAGATGAAATTTTCCCAGCCAAAGCTATTTCATTTCATGGCACAAAAACATTCGTTTTTCTTTCATTCATGAATGACATTGATACAATAACTATAGGTGACAATAACTGACTTTCTCATCAAGTGAAAAGATGAGAGTATCGTGGAAACCCCAACTCTTTTACTGCCCAAGGGGTTTTGATAAAGCCTATATTATTGCCCCCAAAAGCATGCACAGATTTGTACCTTTGAAAATCCACCAGAAACAGCCACAATATAGCTGTAAACCATTTCAGTTTAGGCTTACTATAACATAGCTACTGAATGTTGTATGTAACCATCTAAATTTTTGTCTATCCTGACCCAAAAAGCATGCACGGATGCGTTCTTTGAAAATCCTGAAGAAATAGTCGCAATACTGTATAAGCGTAAACAATTTTTGTTTAGGCTTACTATAACGTAGCTACTGTGAATGTAGTAGCCAGCTAGGTTTTCCTCTATACTGACCCAAAAAGCATGCATGGATGTGTACTTCGAAAATCTACCAGAAACAGTTGCAATATAACCCTAAACAGTTTTATTTTAGGCTTACTATAATGCAGATACTGAAGGTTATAGCAAGCAAAGTTTTTGTCTATCCGGAACAAATCTAAATGCATATTTGTTTTGACTGTGAGGAAATTCGATTCCTATAGCTTGCAGGTCCACTTCTCTAACCGCTACGCTATTTAACAAGGTAAGTTAGTCAGTAAGAGACATTTGCTCTTCTTGGCTGGCTCCACTTACACGGTCTGGCAAAAAACACTTGTGGTTCAGCTCCTGTGTATGGGTTGCCAGGAAATTCACTTGTTTGAACAAAACCAGTAGGAGGCTTAGACTGAGGAAAAACAGCCCTCCGGATGATGTCCCTTAGAGCTGATTTGACTGATTTTACAACCAAGGTGCTTATTACTTCTATATTAAAAGGAAACAGCAAAAGTGACCTGGGATCAATTTTTCCATCAACATCCACTTAATCCATGAAAGAGAAAGTGATATAAGCCACTAAACAGGCCAGAGCTAACAGGAAAGGTTTTTACAAATGTTTCAGTGGGTCTTTTACAATGTCAACTATCTGGATTAAAATGTACCACCTGCCCCTGTTGGGCACGGATGCGTTCTTTCAAAGTTTAAATCATTACCTCTCTTTTTCCAATGTCCCAATAGAATCTTTTCCTTCTGATGCCTTATCGCAAACAGAACTAAGTAAAGACCAACTGTATTTATAGGAACAACATGTAATTCAAAGAAACAGTCACAAAGCCTGAATGTTCCCATCTCCTGTATATGTGACACATAAAATCTAATCATCTTTCAAACTTACTTGGGTTTTTCTGGGTATCATAGAATACATTATTTCTGGGCAATGTTTGTTTCCATATAAAAGAGTCCATGGCAAAGACAAAAAATACCTTAAAGTAAACCTTATTGAACCAAGTAAGAAAAACATGTCCTTCCACAGTCAGTAGGCCTGTAATAACGGATAACCCTCAACTGGACAAATCTATTACCCCTTCCCACATACATAAACAACCCTCAACTGGACAAAAACTTGCACCTTACATATACTTCTAGTTATTTTAGTAATATATTAATGCACAGTCCACTTTTCATCCTCAGTCCACTCTTTTTATTTGTTTTTACTTCCCTTATTCCTTTTGTATTAATTGTTGCACCAATGGACTAGAACAAATTCCTTGTTTGTTGTGAAACTTACTCGGCAATAAAACTTTTTCTGATTATGATTATGACATCCTAATCAGAGTAATCTTAACACTGGTCCTCAAGGGCCAAACAGTTTACAGTGAAGCAGAAAAAAATGCTGCTGGTTTGTCAGTAACATGGTCCTCAGGATTGGACCAGGAAACAAGTTCATAATTTATTTATTTGGACTCCCAAATTAAGCAGAAAACACAAAGCAGAAAACACAAAATATGAGGTAATTTCCACTGGTTAATAGACAACGTGTCTGTTCTTAATTATTGTCTACATTATGGCCCGCCTCATCATTAGGAACTGGCTTGAAATTTATTTTTCATTAGAGTATATACATTAGGGCACTTTCTCTCCCAGTTAATGCAAACCAGACATCCTGCTCATGTTGTTATTGTGGTCTTTTAAGTGCCCAGACTCTCCTCGGTTCCTTTGTGGGTTCTGAGCAAAGTGCAACCACTGGCACAGCTAGAACCCCTCAGATCGGTTAACTAATAAATATATTAATCAATCCTGCAACCAAGGCTTTGTCATTCTCCTCTCGCACCTTGAACTTCCCCGATCTACCAAATAATTCATCATTACAATGATAAATATCAAATATCACTGCTACACTGATAGACCAGAAAAAATCTCCTAAAATTGATTAAATTGTCAATAACAAGGTCCATGGACTCCTTAATGTCTGATCAATTAAACTACTTGAAAAAAGCATAAGACCCCCTGACTTGTTCCACTGGGGTTCAATGTTAGTGTTGAGAAGAGCCTGTTTAGACCATTGAGTTAACCAATCTACAACTTTTGCTATAATTATTCTGTTGACTTTAGTACTATGATCAGGATTTTGATCATGATGAAGACTAATAGACTCTGGTTGTATTTGTTGTTTTGTTTGATATTTTTTAGTTTTATGTTTAGGGGAAGGGCTGAACACAGATGGTACATTGTCTATTCCTTGAATGAGTGTCCCTCTCTGTCATAACATCATAAGTAAAATTAAGAGAGAGGCAGAATATTAAATTGTTATAAATGCAACCCCAGGTCACCTTCTGAATATATATAATAATAAAAAATGCATGTACGATAAAGAACACAACATTGTGTTATATTAGCCCTACAAAAGTATAACAATAATTCACTAATTGGATTGATTCCATACCAGTTTTCATAGAATCTGAACATTTTTCACGATAATTAAAAACTAAATACAACCAATACATGGTTAATAGTAGCCAATTGCTAAAAACACACTTACCCGTTTAGCAGTGAATGGAGTTATTTTTTATTTCCATCCTCTGTGATTCCAAACATACAGCAAGGGAAAAATTATTGATCCCCTGCTGATTTTGTACGTTTGCCCACTGACAAAGAAATGATCAGTCTATAATTTTAATGGTAGGTTTATTTGAACAGTGAGAGACAGAATAACAACAAAAAAAATCCAGAAAAATGCATGCCAAAAATGTGATAAATTGATTTGCATTTTAATGAGTGAAATAAGTATTTTATCCCCTCTCAATCAGAAAGATTTCTGGCTCCCAGTGTCTTTTATACGGGTAACGAGCTGAGATTAGGAGCACACTCTTAAAGGGAGTGCTCCTAATCTCAGTTTGTTACCCGTATAAAAGACACCTGTCCACAGAAGCAATCAATCAATCAGATTCCAAGCTCTCCACCATGGCCAAGACCAAAGAGCTGTCCAAGGATGTCAGGGACAAGATTGTAGACCTACACAAGGCCGGAATGGGCTACAAGACCATGGCCAAACAGCTTGGTGAGAAGGTGACAACAGTTGGTGCGATTATTCGCAAATGGAAGAAACACAAAGAACTGTCAATCTCCCTCGGTCTGGGGCTCCATGCAAGATCTCACCTCGTGGAGTTGCAATGATCATGAGACTGGTGAGGAATCAGCCCAGAACTACACTGGAGGATCTTGTCAATGATTTCAAGGCAGGTGGGACCATAGTCACCAAGAAAACAATTGGTAACACATTACGCCATGAAGGACTGAAATCCTGCAGCACCCGCAAGGTCCCCCTGCCACCAAGTACCAAGTCATGTTTTCCAGAGGGGTCAAATTCTTATTTCACTCATTAAAATGCAAATCAATTTATAACATTTTTGACATGCGTTTTTCTGGATTTTTTGCTGTTATTCTGTCTCTCACTGTTCAAATAAACCTACCATTAAAATTATAGACTGATCATTTCTTTGTCAGTTGGCAAACGTACAAAATCAGCAGGGGATCAAATAATTTTTTCCCTCACTGTAATGAGGTACATTGATTAATAGATCAAAGCTTCAGAAGTATTCAAACTGACTGGGTGGGATGTGTTCTGTCCTGCCTTTACAAGTGACATCAGATAGAAAAGAGGCTGTCAATGGGAGATGGCTGGCAATGACACACTCCGCAGACCTGACCACCCCCTGGAGGGACTTGCGGTCCGTGCGGAGCAGCTGCCGTACAAGGCAGTAATGCAACCAGAGAGGATGCTTTCAATGTGGCACCCCAATTCATTCTGTTCCAATAAAAGTCAAATGTCTTCATGAATCAGACACAGTTGTTAAAAAACAATGAAAAATTTGAATCTTTATTTGTCATAATGACACATACCAGTTTACAGTCCTGATACCTGCTACTACACAGAAGAAAAGGTAAAGCATATAACACATTGCTAGTTAAAACACACACAATAAAACATCATAACCACAGAGAAAATCAGTAACATTCCTCCAACAAAGGTCTCTGAACAAATTTTGCTGTTGAAGCATTGACACCTAAATTACAAAATCTATTCTAACTCGTATAGGTCCAGACAACCTTTTAATACACTATACCTGCCTCTGATCCTTGGTTTAAGTTTTTGGATAAATGAAGACCGTTCACTCAAATAATTTAACCATTTATAATATTCAGTTCTTATCTTGGCTCTCCTGTGGAAACCAATGCAATTATAACCTTTGGATTCTGTTTATCATTTTGAGAAATGATGATTATAAAAGAGTAGCTTGTTACAAAATTTAAGGCGCTATGGGAAACCAAAGGTTATCATCAGATTTGTTTCCGTAGGAGAGCCACCCAGTTAGGCAGACCTAAACTGACTATTTATGAATGGATAAACTCAAGAATCAGAGGCAGGTAATTCATATTAACCACTTTTTTTCATCTTTCAAACCAAATTTGTCAATAAACCAATAAAGCAACAAATCACAAACATAAATATATATGATATGTAAAAATACACAGAATCTGTAATAAAAATAATACCGCAGTAACAATGTTCAACAATAAAACAAATACTATACAGAAAAAAACATACAGTGTTGTCCCTGTCCTTGTCTGTCTGGTCATGCTTCCAACCTGGACTGGGTTAAAATAGACTCTGGACTCAGCCCACATGCATTTATTAATTATTACAATTTGTACTCTTAATATGTTTTCCTGGCACAGCCAGAAGAGGAATGGTCACCCCTCTGAGCCTGGTTCCTCTCTAGGTTTCTTCCAAAATTTCAGCCTTCTTAGGGAGTTTTTCCTAGCCACTGAAATTTAACATTACTGTTGTTTGCTCCTTGGGGTTTAAGGCCGGGTGTTTTGTAAAAGCACTTTGTGACAACTGCTGATGTAAAAAGGGCTTTATAAATAAATGTGATTGATTGATTGATTGAAAATAAATTTCATTGTGATAGGTAGCTAGTACAAATGTTCAGGGAGTGGTCAGAGAGAGGCAGAGTCTTTTGTTTGTGTTTGCAGTCTAATGCTTGAACTCTCTCTTTTTCAAAATATCTATTTACCTTCATTGGAAGGAAACCTCATTTTGCTCATGTTGTAAATATGTAGTTATATATCATATTTATTAGAAACTGGCAATGTAAATGGTTCCATCAATTGCAAATGATTTATAGCCACTGCTCATAATCTCATAGGTCAGTGCTTACCACACAATTTATATAATGTGTGTACACTTTATGTAAACTTGTGTAATTTGTGCATATTCAGTGTAGTGACAACTATTTGTGAAATTCTGTGTTGCCTCTGTGTGGTTTCTTGTTTTTTTCCCCTTATTTTGGTGTTTCCCTGTTGTTAATTCAAGTAGTTAGAATGTCTCTGTTTTCAGTTACAGTCTAAGTATCATATCTATGCTCAGTCCTTAAGAAGTCATGCCTGTTATTATCTCCATTGGTTTCACCTTGTTTCCTCCACACCTGTTTGTAATTGGTGTCTCTAACTAGCATTCAGTTTCTTTGTGAGATATTATTTGTACGTGCAACTCTACAGGGCCCTTTTCTTGTCATTACTAAGTATTTACCAGTGTACCATACCTTTGCCTTCCATTTAGTGTTTAGGTCTGTGTACCGACCGTTGCTTGCCCTGTGGTTCTGGCCTTTGGATTGTGTTTTATTAAACGTTATAGCGCTCTGTGCTTGGATCCACTTCCTTTGTTGGTGTATTCATGACAGGCTAATGCTAGCAGCTCCATTGTACAAAATAGAACTTAAAAATAAAGATGATTATTCTGATGGATGTTGGAGATATTGCATCCTAAGGAGGTAAAATGTAATAATCAGTTCAATTCAGTTAATTCAACCCAAACTCTAACATTATAAGGACCTTTGAAGTTGGAATTCAACTCACTTTTAAAGGAGCTGTTGCTTTGAAGGAAAATGATGGTAACAATACATCAATGACACAAGTAACACATAATTGTGCTCATAAGTTTGCATACCCTGACAGAAATTTTGGCATTGATTTTGAAAATATAACTGATCATGCAAAAACACTGTCTTTTATTTAAGGATAGTAATCAAATGAAGCCATTTCTTATCACATAGTTGTTTGTGTCCTTTTTGAATCATAATGATAACAAAAATCCAAATGGCCCTGATCAAAAGTTTACATACCCTTGAATGTTTGGCCTTGTTACAGACACACAAAGTGACACACACAGGTGAAAATGGCAATTAAAGGTGAATTTCCCACACCTGTGGCTTTTTAAATTGCAATTAGTGTCTGTGTATAAATTGTCAATGAGTTTGTTGGCTCTCATGTGGATGCACTGAGCAGGCTTGATACTGAGCCATTGGGAGCAGAAAAGAACTGTCAAAAGACCTGCGCAACAAGGTAATGGAACTTTATAAAGATAGAAAAGGATATAAAAAGATATTCAAAGCCTTGCAAATGCCAGTTAGTACTGTTCAATCACTTATTAAGAAGTGGAAAATTCGGGGATCTCTTGATACCAAGCCAAGGTCAAGTGGACCAAGAAAGATTTCAGCCAAAACTGCCAGAAGAATTGTTCGGGATACAAAGAAAAACCCACAGGTAACTTCAGGAGAAATACAGGCTGCTCTGGAAAAAGACGGTGTGGTTGTTTCAAGGAGCACAATGACGGCTGGATATTAAGCTAATTTTAGAACCTCTAGTCCGTCAGGCGAGTGAACTTTTGCCGATTTATTCAAGGGAGTTTTAAATGTGGTGCCTGAAGATAATGAGTCTTCAGCCCTCGTATTATGAGGCTCATAATCAGTCCGCCAGACTTGCCTTAAAACCTTCGCTAATCCCCGCCCCCTTGATTACTGTAGCTACAACTGTGTAGCATTCTAATAACTTTGTCTCTGCACAAGCCACGAAACCCGTTGATCATTTTAGAATTAGTTTAGCGCCAAGACAGAAAGGATGCGTTCAGTGGACTTTTGAGTATGTACTATTTAAATAATATGCATTATTTTTGCTAATTACACTTGGTTGGATTTTTTTGGGTGACTTGCAGTTACAAACCTATTCTCTCATTATTATATAACCATTAAGTGGTTATATAATATTGTGCACAGACTAATTTTACATTAATACTGGAAAAATATATAAAAAACATCCATTTACTAGCCCTGTTCGTTACTCTGTAATCAGAGTTACAAACAAGGCTAGTAACATTTTACCTGGGCTAGTGGAAATTTTGGCCTACTAGCCTGGCTGGCTAGTGCCAAAAATCCTTAAGATCCACCCCTGAGCACAATATGACGATACTTGAACAAAAATGAGCTGCATGGTCGAGTTGCCAGAAAGAAGCCTTTACTGCGCCAATGCCACAAAAAAGCCTGGTTACAATATGCCCAACAACACCCTGACACGTGTCACAGCTTTACTTCTGGCACACTGTAATTTGGAGTGACAAGACCAAAATAGAGCTTTATGGTCACAACCATAAGCGCTATGTTTGGAGAGAGGTCATCAAGGCCTATAGTGAACAGAATAACATCCCCACTGTGAAGCATGGTGGTGGCTCACTGATGTTTTGGGGGTGTATGACATAATGGAAAGATTAATTGATGGCAAGATGAATGCAGCATGTAATCACAAAACACTGGCAATTTGCATTCTTCTGCACTAAAGCTGCGCATGGGACGCTCTGGGACTTTCCAGCATGACAATGACCCTAAGCAAAAGGCCATGTTGACCCTCCAGTGGTTCCAGCAGAAAAAGGTGAAGGTTCTAGAGTGGCCATCACAGTCTCCTGACCTTAATATCATTGAGCCACTCTGGGGAGATCTCAAACGTGCGGTTCATGCAAGATGAACAAAGACTTTGCATGACTTGGAGGCATTTTGCCAAGATGAATGGGCAGCTATACCACCTGCAAGAATTCGGGGCCTCATACACAGCTATTCCAAAAGACTGCACGCTGTCATTAATGCTAAAGGGGAAATACACAGTATTAAGAACTAAGGGTATGCAGACTTTTGAACAGGGGTCAGTTCATTTTTTTCTATGTTGCCATGTTTTGTTTTATGATTGTTTCATTCTGTTATAACCTACAGTCGAATATGAATCCCATAAGAAATAAATGACGCGTTTTGCCTGCTCACTCATGTTTTCTTTATAAATGGTACATATATTACCAATTCTCCAAGGGTATGCAAACTATTGTGCACAACTGTATCAGAACAAGAATTTGCTTGCAACTAGCTAGTGATTGTGGTGAACAAGACCAATAAAATACATATGTTTAACTTCTTAAGTTAATATGAGAATTAGGGTTCAATGTACCAAAGTTGGTTCATTTACCTGACTGGTGAATCCTCCTCACTCCTTCCCTCCTCAACCGCCCCACTGGAACTTGATGTGAATATATAACTATTTGGAATGTAAGAGAATATAGATGTCAGTGGTAAAATTACAAATTAAATGATTTTATTAAGACATCTTTCCTGTCTGTTGTGAGAGAATTTGACATTGGGTTTAATATACAGGAAGCAGTCATTAATAAATGAAACAGCTTTTTGTTTCATAACTATGAGCAATTTAATAAGTATATCTGTTTTTATTAATTTTTTTTGTAAAAAAAAACAGCAATTCAGTGTTCTCTTTATAGTATACACACCGATCTTGTGGTTCTAATAACACTCTGCCTACAGCAACATCTTGCTGTGTTGTTTCGTTTCTGTACAGAGAACAAAATGATAAAATCAGCTGAAACCATATATCTCCAATAGTAACTACATTGAAGCAAAAACAATATGACATTTTGGCAAGAAAATATTACCTGCTAGTTTGATATCTCTTACGCAGCCACCAAGTTATGCTGCAAATTAAAGCAATGAGAACCACTGAACCCATCACAGCACCAACCACTGTCCCTGGTAATAGAGAAGGTGACAAGATGAGACCAGTACAATTCAATTAAAAGGAAAGTCAATGTCCAGGACAGAAATGAAATTGGGTCAATGGAAAATCTACATACCATGATCCCTTATCCAACCATCATCAGTGACTGGTGAAAGAGATTTACCACGATCTCAAGAAGACAAACACATTACATCAGCATGAGATGTTCCTGGTGATTATGTGGAATTCATGAACAATAAACCTTTCTCACCAGCTAAGAAAGTTGGAATCTTTATGGAGCCCTCCTTGATGGCACTGCCAGATGACACCACACACCGAACCATGGGGATATTGTCAGGTACACTAGGAACTGCCACCATGGAAGTTATGGTGACAGTAACAGTTCCATTGGGATGAGTGACATTGACAATAGAAGACTTTTCCCAAGGAAAGTACACTGTTTCATCCCAGGCCACTATTGGAGCAGGTCGTCCCGTGGCAGAGCAGGAGAGAGTTAACCCAGAGAAGAGGGGATGGGTGTCCTTGTTTTGTGTTAATAGGAGTGTGGGTCCATACAGCTCTATAGAAAAAAAAAATTTATTCACAATGAGCACATATCAGCAACTGCGTTTAAAGGAATCTATTTTTGTCTTAAATGAACCCTTATATTTTACCATTAACTTGTAGGCAGGTCCTTCCACTGATAGATCCACCTGGGTACGTATTAAACAGACACTTGTAGCAGCTCTCATCTTCTCTGGACACTCTTCTGATGATGATAGAGCAGTTCTGTAGTCCCACATTTAGCAACACGACATTCCTATTAAAAGGTGGGTTTACTTTTGGACCAAAACGTTTGTTGTAGGAGGCCACATTTTCATTCCCTCCTGGTGTCTCTTTCTGCCAGGTGACTTGCAGGACGTCTTTGGGTTCCATGAGTCTGCAGCTGAAGTGAGCATCTCCTCCCAGGGTTACTGTGACGACCTGCTGGGTTTCTACCTGCTGAGAGAGACCTGCATGAAGACAGTGACATAGGTGTGATTTTAGGATGAAAAGACACTCTGGGATCAGCCCAGAACCCTCAGTGTTGATGTAGAGGTTGGTGACATGTGTCAATGTGTTGCAGGTCGTTACGGGCTGGGCGGACAGCCCATATTCACAGCACAATTCAAACTGATTATTTCACTGTGGTACTGTCATACTGTCATATTTTGGAATTGGATCACTGCAGTAACATATTACTTACTATAATATAAACTATCTTACGAGAAATGCGCAACTTTATGAATTTTAAGGATACAATTAAGTATCCTTGACATAGTGGCGTAGTTCTAAGTTCTAAGAAGGGTCAGAAGAGGGTGAACAAAATGAAGGAATTAAGGAAACAGTGCCCTCATTTATCAATGTTGCGTAGAAAAGCTTATAAATAAACTCGTATGAAGAACATTTTGAATGTTAGCAAGTACAAAAAAGTTATTTATCAATTGCTCGTACACTTGATTTACACACACTTGTAAGTATTTTGCCTTGCTGAATCACACACTTTCTAAAACACTGTGCTAGTGCACATGAAGTCTCATTTACATAAAGAACCGCCCTAAATGACCATATATGGTCATAAACCTTCCCTTTAAAGCTGCAAGAAATGTCACCAATCACTGTCCGCCAACATGGAGAAATCAAAGAAGACAAAGAAAAAAATATTCAGATGCAGAATTAACTTTTGAAACTTTTTGGAGCCCTCAGCAATGACTTGACAAATAAGAGAAAAAATATTGCTTGGGAGCAGGTTAGAGCTGTGGTGAATTGTGCCTCACCAGAATGCAGAACAGTTACTGAAATGGTTTGATTTGAATACATATGCAAAGAAAAAATGATGATCCAGAAAAGGGATATAAGTGGAACAGGAGGAGGGCAGAGTGACTTTTCACTGTCTGCTATGGACCAGCGCATTGGCAGCATAATTGGAGAGACCTCACTGTCTGTCATCATTTGTGATGGTGATACTGAAGAGCCTCTTCTACACCCTGAAGGAATACCAGACACACCAACTGATGGCAAGTCGAGCTTTACTTACACAACCATATTCAGACATGGACCACATCTAAATATTATTTCTTGATAATAAATATAACAAATATACATAACAAAATAAATGGAAAACAAAATCTACTAATAAACCAAGTGACGCTCTCAGCAAAAAAAATCTGCATGCTCATGTAAAACATGCTCCTTGTGTAATGCAAGTTGTGCCAGATCCTCCAGCAATGCAAGATTTGGTCAAAGGTGTGCTAAAATGTACGCACATTCTTAAGTATACGGACAAATTGACAAATCCCACACTTTGCGTAGAAATGATCACACGCATGGTTTATGAACATTTCTGTTCATACGCAACATTGATAAATGAGGGCCCAGTAAACCACCTTTTTCAGCATGTGTTGAATAGTTAAAGAAACTACAGAATGTGGGCATCTGTTAATAGTAGGAGACAAGCCTATTGCTCCTTCCTTCTACTACGTTCACTGATTAAATCACAGTCATCTATATAGTTTATATGTACATGCTTTTCACAACACTATTGCAATTCTCTACCCTATACAGTACATGTTTCACTAAAACATTAACATTTTAGCTATATGCTACACATAGGCTGTACAGATATACTTTACTATATCTCTAATTAAATGTATATAAATTATTAAATTTATAAATGCAGTAATATAAGCAGGTTTGAACATTTGTGAAAGCAAAACATATCATACCTAACAATCACCAGTATCAGCAATGTTGTGCAAATAAAAATGCAGACAAATGAAGTATTATAAATAAATTCTGATTAGCTCACCTTTAGAAATTATTATTAGCAGATTGAACAGGCAGTTGCAGTAAGCTTGAACCATGGTGAAAATGTTTGAATTTCCCTCTCTTTACCTGTACAAGCCACATGATTTTGAATGAACCAATCAGAAATGGTTCCTAACAAAGGTGTGTGAAGGTATGTATGTAACTATGTAAGCTATTGAGACTGTTTATAGTATCAAAACCTGTCTAAACCTGCCATCCTGCATCCTGGCACCGCCTCCTCTGGCTTCTCATTGAATTACTGTTTTAAATTTGATACCACTAAGTAGTCTGTACACGTCCACATGCACTTCATTGTTCTCTGCTGGAGATCATGTCATTACTGTTGTACACCAGAGAGAACTACATGTTGGGTAAAGGGTCACTAATATCAGGGCTGTGTTCGTACAGGCAGAACAATTCTGATTTTCTTTCAATTTGACACATCACATCAGTTACTTATATACACGGAAACTACCTGAATTGGGTTGCCTGTGTGAATGTTGCCTGGGTAGCTTAATTGCAAATCAGGAAGTCTTCAATTAGTCTGTTCCCCAAATTAAACTCCCACAAGCTGATGATAAAGTATGACATTTTATGTTTCATATGAAATTTTAAAAGAGAGAACTGTTGAATTTCAATTCATATTCCTACACAGTCTTGAATTGGTCTTGCTTTATTCTGGTCTCTGTCCTACCTTGCACCAGAGGCTTTTGTTCCTGGTCTTGCTCCGTCTTCGGTCTCGGTCTTGACTCTTGATATGTTCCTGTCATGGTCTTGACTTGGATTTGTTTTAGTTAGTCTCAAACACAACACAGTTGGTTTTCTTCCATAGTCCATGTCAGTTGAAGCTTTGCCAGTTGTATTTGAGAAGGTAGTGATCTCATTTATGGATATGAAAAAAATTAATTATTTGACACATAGGGAAGTGATCTTTGTGCAGAGTTCAATGAACACACCCCTGATTTGAAATGTACTTATCTATTTATCCCCCATCACAAATAGATGTTTGCCCTTCTACCATCAGGCAGGCGTTACAGGTCTCTTCGGTCCCGCACCAGCAGGCTCAGGAAGAGTTTCCATCGACTGTAACCCTGCTGAACTCTGTGAACCACCACTAACCACATCCCCTCCCCCCGCCTCTCAGGTCCTTGTTGCACTACTCCTTTTTACACCTCTGACACTTCCTTGCAAGCCTGATAATGGATGTTTTCAATTGTTACAGGTATGTGTCTACCTAAGGAACCTCATTGCTGCTATCCCTGCATTTCAGTTGCACATGCTACCTTACTCCTTCAATTTGCCTCGATTGCACATCTAGAATGCCATTTAGAATTGCCATTTGTACGTGCACCACTACTATCTCACTTGTAACATGCACTAAACTTAATACTTGTACATTTTCTGCCCTTCTCTATTTGCCTCAATTGCACATTTAGTATTGCCATTTGTACTGCATTTGCCTTCATTGCACATCTACACATTCCACTTGTAATATACATGTACTTAATACTTGTAAATACTAGTCAATTCCTGCCCTCTTCTATTAACACTTCTGGTTAGATGCTAACTTCATTTCGTTGTACTGTACTGTAATCTAAATATCCACCCTCAAGTATCAGGCACGTCATTTTTGCTGCTTTCTTTTATCTCAGATATAGTTAAGTATGAAACAAACAAACGTTTATAACAAATTGCAAAGCTATCACAACATTTGATAAAGAAAACTACTCAATTACAATAAAATAAATACAATATAGCGAGAAAAATCTGTAACAATACCATACAGGACAAGAAACAGATAAAGGTAGGTAGCTACTGTACAATGCGTGCACAATTATTAGGCAAGTGAGTACTCTGATCGTATCATTATTTCTATGCACATTTTCCAACTCCAAACCATATAAACTTGAATGCTCACTGGATTGAATCATTTTCAGGTAAAATGTATTGGTGTAATGAGGGAGGGTGTGGCAACAGAGAATAACACCTAATATCAAGGTGTGCATAATTATTAGGCAGCTTCATGACCTCAGGTAAAATGGGCCAAAAAAGAGACTTAACTGACCCTGAAAAGTCAAAAATTGTAAAATCCTTTTCAGACGGATGCAACACTCCGTCTGAAATAGCTAAACTATTGAGGCATGACCACCGGACAATCAAAGGTTTTGTTGTGAATAGTCAACTTGGGTGCAAAAAACACATGGAGAAGAAAAGACGCAAATTAACTGCAAAAGATTTGAGAAGAATTAAACGTGAAGCTACCAGGAACCCATTATCCTCCAGTGCCATCATATTCCAGAACTGCAACCTACCTGGAGTGTCCAGAAGTATTAGGTGTCAAGTGCTCAGAGAAATGGCCAAGGTCAAGAAGGCTGAAACACGACCACCACTGAATAAGATTTGAAATGTACTGTATAGATTGGGCAAACAAATACCTGAAGACAGATTTTTCAAAGGTTTTATGGACAGATGAAATGAGAGTGACTCTTAATGGACCAGATGAATGGGCCCGTGGCTGGATCACTAATGGACACACGGCACCACTTCAGTCAGGCACCAGCAAGGTGGAGGAGGTGTACTGGTATGGGCTGCTTCATTAAGGATGAGGTAGTTGGACCTTTTCGGGTTGAAG
This sequence comes from Esox masquinongy, assembly GCA_016801175.1. Lineage (NCBI taxonomy): Eukaryota > Metazoa > Chordata > Actinopteri > Esociformes > Esocidae > Esox > Esox masquinongy. The sequence continues at coordinate 11,075 of JACXGI010003563.1, read as the reverse complement.
ATGGACTGAAACTCAACTCCCAAACCTACTGCCAGTTTCTGGAAGATACTTTCTTCAAACAGTGGTACAGGAAGAAGTCCTCAGCATTCAAGAAGGCCATGATCTTCAAGCAGGACAATGCTCCATCACATGCATCCAAGTACTCCACTGCTTGGCTAACCAGCAAGGGCCACAAAGATGCCTGAATAATGACCTGGCCCCATTCCTCTCCTGACTTAAATCCTATTGAGAACTTGTGGACCCTTCTCAAACGTGAGATTTACAGTCAGGGAAGACAATACACCTCTTTGAACAGCATTTGGGAGGCTGTGGTTGCTACTGCAGCGAATGTTGATCGTGAACAGATCAAGACACTGACAGACTCCATGGATGGAAGGCTCATGGCTGCTATTGAAAAGAAGGGTGGTTATGTTGGTCACTGAATATTTTAGAAAGGACAAACATTTTTTATTAATTGTCATTTTGTGTTACTTATTTGTTACACTTACTTTAAAAATTGAGAATAAACATGAGTTGGGAGAAATTATTTTTTTAATTAGTTGCCTGATAATTCTGCACACCAATAGTTGCCTAATAATTCTGCACTCTTATGTACTCCCTTGAGAAAGATCAAAACTCACTTTTACTTTGTTAAACATTCAGGTTTGAGATACAATGATATTTTGGATTGACATAAATCATTGTGATTGTTCAACAATAAAATAAATCTTGTGAAATACGATTTGCCTAATAATTGTGCACACAGTGTACGTGTTGAGGAAGTGGACAGAAATGAGAAACAGAAAGAGTTCCCACATATATAGTGCTGTTTTAGTGTTTTTGCATAAGCATTTCTTTTGGAGAATGTTCTTACATAATAGTTATCTTTAAAAGAGCTGATCTCAGTCCTCTCAAAAGTGATTTAATACACAGGTTTTCTTTCACTCTCCTGGTCAATAAGGACTCAGTTTTCTTGACAATTCACTTAAAAAAATATATCAGTTCATATTCTCTATGAACTTGATGGGGTTTAATCTTCTATAAGGTTGCCAAAGGGGCACTATTGATTTACATGCATCCAAGTCCTCTATCTATATGTATGACATCAGATCTTTTTCCACTACTGAGGGCCTAGCTCCAATAGTCACGGTTCGCCACTGGGGTTTGAATACTAATGGAAACTTTTCCATTCAGGACAAAAGGCCAGTGTTCTGGACAAATGCAATTCTTCTTTATCACTAATACTTTCCACGAGAACCCACCTTTTACAAGATTTAGACAAAACCCAAACTTGGGCCAAAGTAATCTACTTGGTGATGTGAGGGTAGCTCCACCTCTGTTTTCCTTTCCACTTCTCTGCTTTTAGACCCACAACCATTTGGTCACTAGCTGTTACTTCATCGTGGGATGACCATTCTGACTCACTATCTTGCCACTTGTTGGAACAATTCCCTGAACCTTCAAAGCTCTCTACACCTAAATGTTGCTGTTTTTTACATAGAAAAAGTAAACCATGATATGTGCCAATGTGAACCGCTTTCACTATTTGCATCGCAGGATCCCTTTTGTTCTGAGTCTAGTAGCATTATTTATCTCTTTGACTTACCTTCCAAGGCCATAATGACAAAATCTACTTTCTGTTCTGCCCCAAACCCATGATCCCTATGCATAGCTTCTATTTGATTGAACCATTTTACAATCTTTCCCTGACCCTTTGATATTAAGGACAAAGCAATGAGCTAAAGCATCATCATTGTATTGACTACAGGTGGAAAGATCACAGAATCCTCTTGAACTTCAGAATCCACTAGAACTTAATTCAAGAGCCATTTTGGCCTGTTTGGTCTGGTAATAGAACCAGATGATAAACGTCAAATGATGTCACAAGGTTCTAATCATCCTGTGTTGCAGTTTATGATCCTGGGACACCAACAAAAGCAATAAAGACATATGAATGTTTAAAAATGATATATTTACAGATAAATATTTCAAACACTATCTACAAAATCTACAGTTGCTGGCCAGTGTTAAACAGATATCTGAACCAAAAAATATTCCTAAAATGTCCAGACTGTTGCCAAGTAAAACAATACAGTCGTCCTTGAACAATTAGCGTGCATCGTGCTGGAACCCTGCTGCTTTTTAACCCACATCGTTACTCCATTTTATTGAAGAGGATTACTCCAACCATGCAGCACTTTTCCATTTCTCAAATGTAGGTCCACCTTCTAGGAAACATCTCTCTTGATGATGTTTAGGAACTTCTCATCTTCAAAAGTCTCACGGTGTCAACCTTCTAATGAACGTCTGGTACTTCTGGCTCTGGGATTTACATGGACGTACCAAGTACAATTTTCAAGTAAAAGTTATTCGTATTCAGATTAATGGATTGATGGAGAAGGGATGGATGGATTGATATTGATTGTAATAGTCTTCTCATGTAAATAGCTTCCTAAGAAGGAGGAATCTAAAAATAAAATACAATTGTAATTCAATTATTGAACTCAAACTGTGAAGTAATAAAGAACACTGGGATTGGATTTCAACTCACCTTTTACATGTTACTCTGAGGGAAGCAAATGTTTGAAAGAAAGTAAGGGTAATGATTATTTAGTAACATATCAGAAAAAGTGTTTTCAGAGTGTGGTGAACATGACAAATGTACATTAAAAAACAAAATTTACTTCTTGGTCAATTAAATAATAATACAATATTATAATAACAATAATCAGGGGTAGAAATACTGGTTTTGGTTCCTTTACCTGACTGATGAATCCTCATTGCTTCTCTCTTCTTCCTCCACAAAATCTCCACTAGAACTTCATATGCAAATCAAAAGCAAATATTTGGAATTTATGCACAATGAGTGGTTAAATTACAAATAAAACATTGTTATTATATTTATAAAGATGTCTTTACTGTCTTTCCTTAAATACTAGCATTTAATATTGGGTTTAATATACAAGAAACATCCATAAATAAAACAGCTTTTTATTGGTTTTATAACTGAGCAATTAAAAATGTTTTTTTCATTAACAACCAATGCTGAGTAGCACAACTATTCAATTTTGTCTTTATAGTATACCCACCATGGAGTCGAGTCCTTATCTGTTTCTTGGTGTTTGACTGGTGTCCTTGTGAGAGTCTCTCTGTTTTCAGCATCCTCTTGCTGTTTTCTTTCTTCCCTGTACATGAAACAAAAATGTGCATCAACCCTGTTGTTGCTTGTTCTTTGGGTATCTGTAAAAGCACTTTGTGTCTAGCGCTGATGTACAAAGGGCTATATAAAATACACTTGATTGATTGATTAAACCTTTGTCACCAGCGAAGAAGTTTGGAAAATATACAGAACCCTCCCCAATGACGTAGCCGGACGATGCCAAACACCTAACCATGGTGATATTTTCAGGTAGACTGGGAACTGTCACCATGGAAGTTCTGGTGACAGTAACAGTTCCATTGGGATGGGTGACGTTGACCGTCGTAGGGTTTTCCACAGCCAATCGCACTGATTCATCCCAGGCCACTATTGGAGCAGGTCGTCCCGTGGTAGAGCAGGAAACAGTTAACCCAGAGAAGAGGGGATGAGTGTCATTGGTTTGTGTCACTAGGAGAGTAGGTCCATACAGCTCTGTAAAAACAACAGAATTCATGATTCACATTGAGCACATATCAGCAATAAATGAAATGGATGCATGATACTGGAAAAAAAACTAATTGAAAGGAAACCTTCTGTCTTAAACAAGTACTTATATTTTACCATTGACGTGAAGGAAGGTCCTTCTACTGATAGATCTACCTTGGTTAATATTGAACAGACACTTGTAGCAGCTCTCATCTTCCTTTGACACCCTTCTGATGATGATAGAGTAGTTCTGTAGTCCCATATTTAGAAAAGCCACTTTCCTATGAAAAGGCGAGTTTATTTTTGGACTAAAACGTTTGTTATAGGAGGCCACATTTTCAGTCCCTCCTGGTGTCTCTTTTTGCCAGGTCACTTGCAGGACATCTTTGGGTTCCATGAGTAGGAATGAAGGAATGATTAAAAATCAGTTAAATCAACACAAAATTAAAGAATGTGGGGATCCGTTCATAGAAGGAGACATCGCTTTTGTCTATTTTTTTAAATTTTTTCTATTGCCTTTGTAGGATGCTTTTTTTGAGTCTAGTAGCATTATTTCTCTTTTTGACTTGCAAAGCCCTGAAGATAAAATCTACTTTTTGCTCTGCACCAAGCTAATGAGTCCTGGGCATATTTGGTTTAAATATTTATAACCATCTTTTCCTGCCCTTTTGGTATTTGGTGTAAGGGTTGGTTAAATGTAGACAGAGGCAGAGATGCAGGATGGAACAAAAGTTGCTTAAATCGATAAAGAACTAAACATATCCAAAGGCGCAGCTTTGGTTCCCAGTGGAGACCCACAAACGATCCGTATACTCAGAGTTTAAACTGAACAAAGGCCAACGTGCCTTCTCCTACAAAGAATAACTGACAAATGGGCATTCCAAACGCTAAGCACTAAATACGCATTTCAATTAGTCAACCCAAAACAGGTGATACAAATAAGCAGTCCACAGAGCTGGGTAGAGGACCCATGTTGTCAGAATGTACGTGAAGCCGAACGCTGTAACGGGAGAACCCGAGAAGTCACAGCAGTCTGGGAATCCGAGGTGACCCTGACATTAAGGGCAAATCCATAAGCTAAAACATAATCATGTATTCACTACAGGTGGAAAGACCACAGAATCCTCCTCACTAGAACTTCAGTCGTGGTTTGTTTGGTTTGGTAAGAGATCCTGATGATAAATGCCAAATGACATCACAAACTTCTAATCAACCAGTGTTGCAGTTTAGAATCCTAGACCACACCAACACAAACACTAAAGACAGATTATTATTGAAGAATGATACTATGTTTTTACAGTAAATAATTTAAACACGAATTGCAACTGCCAGCCAGCATTAAAAAAATCTGAACTCCAAAATATCCTGACTGTTACCAAGTAAAACAATAGAGTCCATAACAGTCCACCTTGATTCAGCAATCACACTAGTACCCTGCTGTTGTTTAACCCACACTGTCACTCCATTTAATTGAAGAGGATATCTCCAACAATGCTACGTTCTCAAACGTAGGTCCACCGTCTAGGAAACATTTTTCTCAATGACGTTCAGGAACTTCTCTTCTTCCAAAACTCATGCTAAGTCAAACGATTAATGAACCTCTGTAAATTCAGGCTAGGGGATATACTGTACATGGATGTACCAAGTACAATTAAAGTAGTAAAGTAGAAGAAGTAAAGGTGATTCTAATTCAGTTTAATAGTCCATTAGTTAGCGAGTTTAATAATCCATTAGTAACAAATCAGAACAATTACTAGCTGAGTGTCGTGAACAACATGACAAATGTATGTAAAAAAAACAATATGCATATCTTGGTTATTTAAAACAAATTAGAAATACGATAATTGTGTGTAGATATACAGGACGTAGTTCCTTTTTCTGACTGGTGAATCCTCATTACTGCTCTCTCCATCCTCCCGAAAAGCACCACTAGAACTTCATGAGCAAAACAAAAATGAATTTGGAATATATTAATATATGAGAAAAGATGCGATATTTGTTGTAAAATATCAAAAAATATATATTTTTTAAATTATTATTAAGAATTTATTAATGTGTTTTCAAATGTTATCATTTAACATTGGGTTTAATATACAGGAAGCAATCATCCCCAAATTGAATTAGCTTTTTATCTGTTTAATAGCAATAGATTTTTTGTATCAACCAATGCTGAGTAGCACAACTATTCAATTTTGTCTTTATAGTATACCCACCATGGAGTCATAAATGACTCACTATCTGTTTCTTGGTGTTTGACTGGAGTCCTTGTAAGTGTCTCTCTGTTTTCAGCATCCTCTTCCTGTTTTCTTTCTTCCCTGTACATGAAACAAGACAAAGAAACAGTAACATCACTTGAAAAAGTGAATGACTTAACATCCCTCATAGTAACTGAATGCAATGGTTGTATATTTGCTGGACCGCGTAAGCTGACTGACTGACCGACCGACCGGAACTTGTTAAATAGCGTTGTGGTTAGCGAAGGTAGACCTGCAACCAATAGGACCCACGTTCGATTCTGTCACAGTCCAAAACAAATTATACATTAGAATTTATTCCGGATAGATAGACACATACTTCATTGGCTACAACCTTCACTAGCTATGTTAAAGTAAGCCTAAAATAAAACTGTTCACAGTTAAATTGCAAACATTTCTGGTGCATTTTTGAACTACGCATCAGTGCATGCTTTTTGGATCAGGATAGACGAAAACCCCGCTGGCAACAACCGTCAGTAGCTACATTATAGTAAGCCTAAACTTAAACTGTTTACGATTATACAGTATTGCGACTTTTTCTGGTGAATTTTCGAAGTATGCATCCGTGCATGCTTTTTTGGTATTACAGTACACGAGTACTGTAGGGGTTTCCACGATTCTCTCGTCTTTTCGCTTGACGAAAAACTCTCGTCATCCATATTGATAGTTATAGTATCAATGTTATTCATGAGTCAAAAGAATGTTTTTGTGCCATGAAATGAAATAGCTTTGGCAGTTCATCTTCAGTCTCGCTAGCAATTCAATTCTTATGACTATTCCAATTAGTAAGTTAGTAGATACTAGCAAGCCTATTACTGGCTAATAAGCTGTTAAATCGGCCAGTGGCAAAAGATATACAGTTCATAGATGCTATTTGTGATGGAGGTAAACTTCTTAAGAAACATTGATCAGTTTAATACAATGCTTAACACAATGCTAGTGAATGGGCAAATGGATAGCACTGTGGTGTAGTGGTTAAAGACGCAGCCTCTCACGTGGGTGACCCGGTACAAACCCTGGGAGGGCAACAACATTCAGCACTTTTAATTGTGGGCTGGCGTGCAGCGGCCAACTAACACGAAAGGAAAAACACTTACCAACACGTATTATGGCGAGCAACAATAACTGGCAAGTGAGGGGAGCAGGGGAGAAACATTTAAACACATAGTTATGGGAAGATTGGAACCTGGTGTGCATGATTATGGGAGACATGACAATGAATGAGTCCGGGGTGAGTTCGTGGAGTGACGGGAACCGGAGTGCACGGCACGATGGCGCTGATCCTCACCGTACCGTGACAACTAGGCTTGCCTGGTTCCTTTTCTGGTTTAATTGTGGAATCTAGGATAGAACATACCTGCACTTTTGACTTCTCTTACGTAGCCACCAAATTATGCTGCAGATTAAAGCAATGAGAATCACCAAACCCATTACTCCACCCACTGTCCCTGTGAATAGAAAAGATGACAAGATGAGACCAGTAAAATTCACAGATAAAAGGGAGAAGGAAATGTACAGGACGAACATTACTTTTCTGGAAAAACAACACACCATGACCCCTTATCCAACCATCATTGGAGACTGGAGGCAAAGTTGATCCTAGATCACAAAATGACAATTAATATTCATTATATGTTATTACACTTCATTAATCAATAAACCTTTCTCACCAGTTAAGGAGGTGGGAATCTTTATGGAACCCTCCCTGATGAAATAGCCGGATGACGCCAAACACCTAACCATGGTGTCATTTTCAGGTAGACTGGGAACTTCAACTACGGATGTTATGGTGACAGAAACAGTTCCATTGGGATGGGTGACATTGACCATAGTAAAGTTTTCCAAAACCAATTGGATTGGGAGACACAGGTCCACTATTGGAGCAGGTCGTCCCGTGGCAGAGCAGGAGAGAGTTAACCCAGAGAAGAGGGGATGAGTGTCATTGATTTGTGTAACTAGGAGTGTGGGTCCATGCAGCTCTATAGAAAAACATCAAATATGATTCACAGTGAGCACATTTTAGCAATATATGAAATACATGCATGATATTGGAAATTTAAAACAAGTATAAAGGACACTGTTCCTGTCTTAAATTAACCCTCATATTTTACCATCAACCTGTAGGCAGGTCCTTCTACTGATAGATCCACCTGGGTAAATATTACACAGACACGTGTAGCAGCTCTCATCTTCTCTTGATACTCCTCTGATGACGATAGAGCAGTTCTGCAGTCCCATATTTAGAAAAGCCACTTTCCTATTAAAAGGTGGGTTTACTTTTGGACCAAAACGTTTGTTGTAGGAGGCCACATTTTCAGTACCTCCTGGTGTCTCTTTTTGCCAGGTGACTTGCAGGACGTCTTTGGGTTCCATGAGTCTGCAGCTGAAGTGAGCATCTCCTACCAGGGTTACTATGATGACCTGCAGTGTTTCTACCAGCTGAGAGAGACCTGCATGAAGACAGCGACACAGGTGTGATTTTAGGATGAAAAGACACTCTGGGATCAACCCAGAACCCTCAGTGTCGATGTAGAAGTGAGTGATGGGAGTCGATATGTTGCAGGTCATTATGGGCTGATTGGGGGCCTCACAGCACAATTGAAATGGAGTGTTTCTCTGCTGTGTTACTGACATATTTTGAAATTGGATCACTGTACTAAAATATTACCTACTATTTTACAAATAATTTTTCTTACGTAGAAACACGCTTCTATGAATCTTTTTTTACAATGAAGTATACATGACATGTTAGTGTTGAATTGTTAAAGTAACCAACTACAGAATGTGTGAACATCAATTAATATAAGGAGACAAGGCTATAACTCCTTCCTCCTACTATGTTCACTGTAGGGGTGAAAATCTGATATCAACTTAGGATGGGACAATTTCATTAAAGTTTTTCAAGTTTCTCAAATTTCCGCCATTGGTTTACTCGCTACTGTAGCTCTGCAAATTCAGCTATTGTTTGTGTGTGATTACATTGCTAGCATACACTGCATTGCAAGCTTCTCTCATTGACTCGAATTCAAACAGCTGTAAACACTGGTTGATGTTACTATAGCTAGCTAGCAAATGTCAGCTAACCGCTATCTAACATTGTGTGACGTCCAGCTCAGTTCTCCAGCTCAGTTCTCCGATCAACTTCTATGTACATTCACAGAGAAATATAGATCAAGGCAGGAACATCATAAAGACTTGTTTGTAACTGATAATTGAACGCAGACTATAATAATTAACATAGTTGATTACTGGTGTCATGAAAAAAAACAGATGAAAACAAGCATGGAGCCGCTGCCTTTGCCTAAGTAAAAAAGACGTGAACAACTGACTGTCAGTTTTATTGTTCAACTGAACAGTTGTTTCGTTCATTTGAACGACCGGCAGTGGAGTTCTACCCAACTACGGAATACGCTGTTAGTTTTACGTTCGCAAAGAAAAATAGATCAAATCAGCAGCATTATAAAGACATGTTTGTAACAGATAATTGGACACACAGCAGGTCTAAAATAATAAATGTAGTAGTTGATATTTGATTGTAATGATAAACACATATGAAATCATACACTGAGCCTTTGCCTAAGTAAAAAAGACTCGTGAACGACTGACACAGTCAGTTTTATCATTCAGTTGAACGGTTGTTTCATTCATTTGAACGTCTGCCAGTGGAGTTCTACCCCAACCGCTGGCTTCCAGCTCAGCAGCCTACTCTCCATCCAACAGCTGTTAGTTTGACGTTCTCAAAGGAAAGTTGATCGAGAAATTAACATTGTAAGTACAGTATCTCACCCCTAAGTGAAAATGTCCAAATTGGGCCCAAAGTGTCAATATTTAGTGTGGCCACCATTATTTTCCAGCACTGCCTTAACCTTTTTGGGCATGGAGTTCACCAGAGCTTCACAGGTTGCCGCTGGAGTCCTCTTCCACTCCTCCATGACAACATCACGGAGCTGGTGGATGTTAGAGACCTTGTGCTCCTCCACCTTCCATTTGAGGATGCCCCACAGATGCTCAATAGGGTTTAGGTCAGGAGACATGCTTGGCCAGTCCATCACCTTTACCCTCAGCTTCTTTAGCAAGGCAGTGGTCGTCTTGGAGGTGTGTTTGGGGTCGTTATCATGTTGGAATACTGCCTTGCGGCCCAGTCTCCGAAGGGAGGGGATCATGCTCTGCTTCAGTATGTCACAGTACATGTTGGCATTCATTGTTCCCTCAATGAACTGTAGTTCCCCATTGCCGGCAGCACTCATGCAGCCCCAGACCATGACACTCCCACCACCATGCTTGACTGTAGGCAAGACAAACTTGTCTTTGTACTCCTCACCTGGTTGCCGCCACACACGCTTGACAACATCTGAACCAAATAAGATTTTCTTGGTCTCATCAGACCACAGGACATGGTTCCAGTAATCCATGTCCTTAGTCTGCTTGTCTTCAGCAAACTGTTTGCAGGCTTTCTTGTGCATCATCTTTAGAAGAGTCTTCCCTCTGGGACGACAGCCATGCAGACCAATTTGATGCAGTGTGCGGCGTATGGTCTGAGCACTGACAGACTGACCCCCTACCCCTTCAACCTCTGCAGCAATGCTGGCAGAACTCATACGTCTATTTCCCAAAGACAACCACTGGATTTGACGCTGAGCATGTGCACTCAACTTCTTTGGTCGACCATGGCGAGGCCTGTTCTGAGTGGAATCTGTCCTGTTAAACCACTGTGTGGTCTTGGCCACCATGCTGCAGCTCAGTTTCAGGTTCTTTGCAATCTTCTTATAGCCTAGGCCATCTTTATGTAGAGCAACAATTCTTTTTTCAGATCCTCAGAGAGTTCTTTGCCATGAGGTGCCATGTTGAACTTCCAGTGACAAGTATGAGGGAGTGTGAGAGCGATAACACCAAATTTAACACACCTGCTCCCCATTGACACCTGAGACCTTGTAACACTAACGAATCACATGACACTGGGGAGGGAAAATGGCTAATTGGGCCCAATTTGGACATCTTCACTTAGGGGTGTACTCAATTTTGTTGCCAGCGGTTTAGACATTAATGGCTGTGTGTTGAGTTATTTTGAGGGGACAGCAAATTTACACTGTTATACAAGCTGTACACTCACTACTTTACATTGTAGCAAAGTGTCATTTCCTCAGTGTTGTCACATGAAAAGATATAATCAAATATTTGCAAAAATGTGAGGGGTGTACTCACTTCTGTGAGATACT
>JACXGI010003562.1:46394-61451 GCA_016801175.1 Esox masquinongy | reverse complement strand
TCTAATTTTCTGAGATACTGAATTTGGTGTTTTCATTAGTTGTCAGTTATAATCATCAAAATTAAAAGAAATAAACACTTGAAATATATCAGTCTGTGTGGAATGAATGTATACATTATACAAGTTTCACTTTTTGAATGGAATTACTGAAATAAATCAACTTTTTGATGATATTCTAATTTTATGACCAGCACCTGTAGGTTTAGTAGTTATGAACTTCACAAAAGAAAATGTAAGCTTACAACGTGATTTTCTAACAGCATACCAAAATATTATTTGTTGCCCTTGCATCTTCACCATTGATATTACAAGTTATAAATGCCATATAACTTGACATGTTATTAACCAATACATGGCCTCCCTAATTGTTTTTTGCCTTTGATAGTTAGTTATTTTTCTGATTTTTTTTTTTACACTGCATGCTTTGTAGTCTTTAGTCAAGTATTGATAATGCGTGTGTGTGTGTGTTGTTCATGGACTGAGCTTTTCTTTAGCTTTTTTAAAAATGTATCAACATCTATTAGGCTTAAGTATTTATGGATATGTTGTTAGGCCCAATAAATTTGTGGGTCCACCAGGCCTGCAAACATTGGATGACATGCATTTTATATATGTCTTTCTTGTCTCAGGGAAAGCACTTTGAGTAGCCTTGTGTATGAAAATGTGCTATACAAAGAAATTTGACTTCCATTGACTACCAAAAATACTAACACCACGCAAGGGTTAAATATCACGTCACTATTCAGATATTCTGGGAACTTCTATGAAACCTGCATGTAAACTTATTCAAGTGTAAAAAGTGGAAATAACTCCAAGCAGATGGTGAATACAACCATCCTGGACGCTTGTGGCTAAAGTGACGGCCTGTAAGGTATTCTGAATTTACACAGAAAGAGCGAGAAGTGGGCGTGGCTACAACGATTCTGCGCAGTGCTGCACAATGGAACGGTTTCCCGCATAAGGTCTTTTGAAAAAATGATGAATGAGACAGTCACACACAATCTCCTGTTCTGTTAGATTATATGAAAGGTACGTTGTACAGGTTTTACCAATTTGCCGTTTGTAAAAAAAATTTCACTTGCTCTTTTTCCATGTCGTCTTGCTCAGAATCAATGGTGCTGGTTATACTACTTGAAATGAGGTGGGGGCAAGTCGAGATTAACAAACAAAATCAGATTTGGAGCGGGAGAACGTATGTAGGAAACTGTGGAAGAGCTAGCCAGCTAACTAGCTGTGTTACACAGTCAGGTAATTTGTATTAATTATTTACGTGTCTAATAATTTGCAAAGAGGTTCAGGCAAGAAACAAATGGGTTTTAACCTGAAATACTTTACAGTAAACGGAAGCTCTCTGGTAAAAATGTATTTACGAGCGAAGGGGCAAACCTATAGCCTAGACCAGACCTGGGCAAGATAAGACCCCCGGGCCGGATGCGGCCCGTTGAGTCATTCTATCCGGCCCGCGATACATTCAAAACTTTAAAAATAATACTCAATTAAAATCCAGTGGCACTCCCAGTAAGAAGTACAGCAGTATCATACTGTCTGTTTTAAATACTTTTAGGTTAAAACAAGCTATTTGCGTTGCTATGATACGTAGGGGCAGGTGTTGTGCCGCCCCCCCCTTCGCGTGAACGCGCACTCTCGATGCTCTTTGCTGCGACTTATTTGCTTGTTGAGGGGACAGTTTAGCCTACATATTTCACTGATCTTAGTAGCAAAAAGCTTTTATGTAATTGTGTACATCAAGGCAGCAATCGATGCGTTTCATTAGATTTTTTAAGGCAGATTGATCGCGTGGGAAGGCACTGTCTGCAGTTTTCGGGTGGCTATTTGTTTCAAGTGTATTATTATAAACAAATCGTTGGCAAAATCGGTTATATCTCCCATTTCTTATTCGACTACTGTTTTCTAAAGTGTAAGGATAATAATTCAGCCATCATTGCTCTGAAATGTTTATCATTTTATATCATTTCACCCCATACTAAAATTCAACAAGTTCCTGTTCATATTGAGTGACTGGCCCTAAAAGTTGATTTCTTGGGTCTGGGCTGCTGGAATAGCTGTCGTTAAAAGCATGTAGTACAAAAAAATATACTGTATGAAGTTAGATGACGGCAATTATACCAACATTTGCTTTGAGTGAAAATCTTCAAAAGTGATTTCATAGACTTATGGTTGCCCTAATAACTGTTGTTAACAATATACCTTATGTAATATAGCCTACTCTGTTGAGTTGAAAGTTAGGTTTTTAAGGCAAGTATGTGTTGCAACATTTCTGTTGAGTAATAACCTTGAAAAGGGATTTCTTAAGCCTTTGCCTGTCATAACAGTTGTTAACAGAAAATGGTGTTGCATGGAAAAGAAATATGCAAAAATATAATATGCAAGTTAACAGAGTTAGCTATGTTGTGTCTTTTAGGCATGTTTGTTAAAGTAATCTGGCCCGTGGTGCCCTCTAGCATTTTCAATATGGCCCCCCAGTGAAAAATATTGCACACCCCTGGTATAGACAGTAGCTAACACTACACTAGAGATACAGTACACTTCGTTCTAAGTTTTGCAGTTAGCCAATTTTGGTATTTCATAGAATTTGAGTGCCAAGTATTTTCATTTTGAATGGCACGTTTTACCCGCTGACAGTTACAGTTATGAGAATGTACCAGAATTATATTTTTCAATGGTTTATGAATTACTTTTATTCAGGAGAATATTGAAGAAAATTGGAACGGAGGAGCTGTGGGCAGGCTACTCCTTGAAGGACAAGAAGCAGAATACTGTCGCACGTAAGTAAATGCGCATATGTAGAGATGTATAATTTAATTATTTAAAAAGAAAATTGTGGATAGTTTTTTTTTTTTTTTTTTTTTTTTTGAAATATCAACGAAATACTGCCAAAGGGATAAAGGCATTCCTAGAGGGGGAACCTCAACCTAGAGATTTGTAGCCTCAACCTTGTCTGTTTTTCAAAATAGTTGCCTAGTCTAGGATTTTCCAACATTTTCTTGTCCCAGGACCCCCACCCAAACCAAGATTCCATTCACTCCATATAACTTTCAAGGCAGTGTAATCTTTTTTTTACTATTTACTATTTTTGAGTAGTCTGCAAGCGCTGCGTTGCCACTGTTGTCTACTAGTTAGAAGTGGAAACACTTCTAACATGATGTGTCATTCAGACCTAGCTGAACCGTGACCCACAAACCGCGATACACACCGAACCGTGGGCCCTCTGTACCGTTGCATCCATTCCGTATAACTATGTAACATTGAATGTAAGTTTGTCAATTCATGGCTTTTTAAATAAGATTACCATTTTGAACAATATAGGTGTTGCCCTGAAAGCCTACCAAAAGGCCACCTACCTAGAGGTAGATGAAAGGATTGCAGACACCCTCAAGCATGCACCTGCTCAGCTGAAGAGTAAGATAAAGGTATGACTGAAAATTACAATAATTCTTTTTTAATGGCTCATTGTGTGCTTGTACCAAAACTTATGTTCTAAAGCAGTGGTCAGAAACCTCTATTATTGTCTTTTTTGAGAATTGCATTTCTCATTCTTACAGTAGCTTCACACAAATGCATATGACTCACTTGCTGGAGGCTATTAACAGGATGCTAAACAAAGAAGCATTTATTGTTGGGGAACATGTCTTTCATATAAGGGAAGTAGCCTTTCTGTATGAAGGTATTAATTTACTTTAAATTACCATTGATCATCATGAAGAGCGAAATCACCTAAAAGACCAAAAAGCAAGGTGATATATTCTTGCTTTTATAAATCAGAAAAAGTTGTAGTTCATGTATTTCCTGATAAAACTCAACCAAATAGCTCATTTTATTTTTGTAGGATATGAAGCCCATGTTGGGGCTGGAGTTTGAGTAACTCATCAGTGTAGCTTACCAAGTTGCAATGATGGGATATTTATTTCTCCTAATTTATATGCTTGTGGATTTACTAATTTACTCTGATGATTGTGGCACCATTAGAGAAGAAGATTAGGAATAGAATTTCCATCATCGCAGTACTAACTTTTAGTATGTTAAGAATTTAGTATTTTTTCTCTGCTTATTTCTAAGATTTGTTTTAGGTCTACAGTTAAAGTATATTTTAACATGTAAAGATGTATTACATGTAAAGACAGTGATGTCTTGTAATACAAAGACTGAGTTTGAGATGTTTAATGCTTCTTTTGTTTCATTAACTTTCAAACTGTGACGTCCTCCTATGGCGTGGACCCGCTTCCGCGCTCCACCACTCCTGAACGCACCCCACGCTCCACGGCTCATGAACGCACCCCAGTCATCAGATCCCAATCACCCTCATTCTGAGCACTTGTGTCCCCACCTGTGTCTGGTTTATGTCCCTATTTAGTTCTGTTCAGTTCTCCCTAGCGTTTGTGAGGTATTATTTGTCACTCCGTCATTCATTACTGAGCCTTCTGTTTTCACTTTCGCCTAGTGCTGTTCTTGAATTGATTCCTGTGTTTTGACCATCGCCTGTTTTGCTCCTCGACTCCGTCTCTAGCCTTGTGATTCTGCATTTGTTCGTGTCTCGTGATTTTGACCCTTGCCGGTACGACTGTCCTTCGCCTTGCCCTACCGGGAGTTCGTCTCCCTAATAAACCTCCTGCTCCACAATTGGAACCAGTCTCTCTCTCTCTCCCTTTACCCATTCATTACACAAACCAATCTTGAGGTAATAATAATTTTCTGAAGACAGAACCTTTATGCAGTTTCGATTTGTTGTATACTCCTATGGCTGATAATATTTTTTTTATTAACCAAATTGGTCAGTTTAATTGGCTTTCCATTGAGAGGGTCACTTGTGTTGTTTTGCACCAGAAGTACCAGTAACTTTTCTAATCCTGAACAGGCTGTGACATTCAAAGGAATGTTACAAATGTCTGTTACGTTTCTTGTACTCAGTTAGGTTTCATTGTACTTCATGACGTTATTTAGGTTATCCTCATAACGTTACTTACAGTACCAATTGGGTACGTAACTGTGTGTATGTTCAGGCAACCATTTTAACGTTACTAAATAACGTCATTAGGCCTTTCAGAGGCCCCCACATTTCTACGTCCTGAATAGACTTGGGACGTAACTTTCGTCAGCTGACACCACAGGTACGTACCGACGACGTTTTACAAGTACGTAACCATTACTTTGTGGAGACTACAAAACTGTTGAGGTTACGTTCTGGAACGTAATTGACAACAATTTTAAATTTAAATAATTATTGTAATTGACTGAATCCAGTTGATATGTTAGTGTAGGAATATTTAAACTAATTTGTTAAATTTGGTGGAATGAATCCTTCCCTGGTTGTCAGTGTTTGTTCCGTGCCTGTGGTGACTTTCCTTGACCTTTATAGCGGTTAGCACCCTCCAGTGTCCGCAGCAACCCCGGTTCGAGTCCGTGTCAATTTTGCAGCGTTTTGCATGATCAAACGACCGCCGTGTTCTACTACTGGAGATGTATCACCTCCTGTATATTTGGCTCGTCTCCAGGGTGATATTGGGTTGGTTTGGGGTTAAACGCAATGGGTTAAACGCATCCCTGGGTTAAACACTAATTCTCCACCAAACCGCCAAATGACACCACATTTTAGTCATTTTGACAGACGTTGATCTTATTTGTTGTTATTTTGAAATGTGATGAAGTTAGACCTCTAAACTGATTTTTGATATGTCACTGGGAAGGCCTCAGTGACTGAACAAGTTATCCACATGTTCAGAGAAAAAAATATAGTCATCCCGTTTTTATGTTGATCATGTTTGGGGCTTAACGCCACCTCTCATTTCGGGTAAAATGCCCCGGGGGGTATTTCACCTCTGAGAATATATTGGTAAAATATAACAAAATTATAACAAAAATATGTTGAAATATAACAAAAGTTCAAGATACAGACTAATAAAAATAGTATTTAGTTTAATAGTTAGTTTACAGAGCATATATTAACATCTAATGTAATAAGCCTATCAATTGTGGCACTGATATTGAAAGAATTGCTCAATATTATTGCTTTCGTGTTTTTAACCTAAAACCTTTGCACCGTCAACAAAACATATTTAAGAAAGTTATTTGATATAGTAATAAATGTTAGTATATAATCTTCTGCCTTTGGATGTTGTCACTTTAGAGACAAACAATCCCGGCTCCGGGATTAAATGACTGAGGTGGCATTTTTTATCATTAGGGAGCATATAAGAAATACAACATTTGCAGTGTATATGGGGAAACAAAAATGGGGGGGGGGGGCACATATTCTATCTTGGGGGCAATGCCCAGCTTTGTAGAATGTGCAATATCATGGTTAAAATAGTTTTGTTAACTCTCTTAAATACTGCTATCAATGCTACATTTCGTTCAATGGTATAGGTAACATTGATAGAATGATTTTGACACAAAAATATGGAATTGATATTTATTGGACGTAATATAACCCCCGGGGGGCTTTTTACCCGATAGGGAGAGGTGTTTTGCCCCGATAGTGGGTTAAAATGCCCCCTTTCTACAGTTTGGTATTTGATTAAGTTGCAATAAAATAGAATCATTCTGCCCAATATTTTTTTTCTTTTCTAAATGTGTTTGTCTGACTGTCATCAATATGTAGCTATATGCTTAAATCTGACCAAACATTGCAATTTTGAGTCAGAAAATACAGTCTTTCCTTGGCCCCAAGTTACCTAACTATTGTAAAGCTTTCTTCCGATCCCATATGAGAAATGTACAGACTTTGTTCAGTCTTTTCGTCAGTACACTGCAAAAAATGAGTAGTTCCTTGAAGAACCTCTAGGTTACTCCAAGAACCTAGGGGCTCCTCCAAGAACTCAAACGTTCCTCAATGCTCTTAGAGGTGCCTGCAAGAACTTTTGGGATTCCGCAGTATGAAAACTGTTTCCTCAAAGAACCCATTTGAATTAAGTTTCCTAGAGGATCTTTAGGCTACTGTATTTGTATATCCAACATACCAAGACATTACATTTTACATTTACATTGCTGTTCAATAAACATGATTTCACTGATATATGACAATTGGATAACATAAAGACTGCAGCCATATGTAACATATTGCCAAAAGCCTACATATATATGAGGAATTTCTTGCATTTATCTCACTGAATTAAATCTTTGCTCTGCAAAGGCTTTCTCCCATGTCTTTAAAATATTATGCAGGCCAGATAACCTACATTGATTGATTTTTGTATTATAATTTATTATTTTTTGGACTGTGTGCTTCATGTTTCAATGTTAGGTCTTATTAATAAGTGGGACAAGTGAGATTCCATATACATAAAAAAATATTTTGAATAGTTTATAGGGGCCCACCTCTTGCAAAAATGCCCTGTTTATAGCAGATATTGTTTTGTTGCAAGCATCTCTTTTCAAGAAAGAGATGCTTGTGACTTACAAATGGCCATTCCCATGATTATAGAAACTGATTAATAGAGGGTGCTATTTCGCCAGTGCTTGGCGGAAATGGTGTCCCCCTCTTTAACGATTGAAAATATTATCCAGAATGAATTAAACACATTTAATGTGTTGGTAAGGTAGAGAATCAGTATCTGTAAGAGATTTGGAAAATGTAGGTGCTATGTATTTTGATTGACAGGGGGACACAGATTTCGCCGGTGCCTGGTGAAAATGGTATCCCCTTGTTTAATGAATGAAGATGTTATTCACATTGAATTAAACCCATTCAATGAGTTGGTGAGGGAGATGATCAATATGTCTATATATTTGGTCAATTTAGGTACTTTCTATTTTAATTGAAAGAGGGGCATAGATTTCGCCGGTGCCTTACGGAAATGGTGCCCCTCTTTCTTGAAAGAAAATATGCTCCTGAATAAAAAAAAAACTATTCAATGTCAATGAGATATATTTTGGACATTCCTGGTGGATTGATGATGGGGGGAGTCCTCGAGTGAATATTTATTGTTCATTTAACATTATTCAGCTACCCATGAGCACGATAACTATATAAGCCTGTTTCCAAAAACGCTGGGAGGCTGTGTAAAATGCAAATATAAAAGGAATGCAATGATGTGTAAATACTTTATCCCTATATTTAATTGAAAATAGTACAAATACAAGATATCAAATGTTAAAACTGAGAAATGTTACTGTTTTTGGAAATATACATGCCCATTTTTAATTTGATGCTAGCAACATGTTTCAAAAAAGTTGGGACAGGGGCATTTTAACCACTGTGTTACATCACCACCATTCTTGCTTGATAGAGGATTTCAGCTGCTCAACAGTTCGGGGTCTCTTTTGTTGTATTTTTCATTTCATGAAGCGCCAAATGTTTTCAATAGGTGACAGGTCAGGACTGCAGTCAGGACAGTTTAGCACCCGGACTCTTTTACTACAGAGCCATGCTGTTGTAATACATGCAGAGTGTGGTTTGGCATTGTCTTGCTGAAATAAGCAAGGCCTTCCCTGAAAAAGACTTCATCTGGATGGCAGCATGTGTTTCTCCAAACCTGTATATATTGGTCAGCATTAATGGTGCCTTCACAGATGTGCAAGTCACCCATGCCATGTACACTAATGCATCCCTATACCATCATGGATGCTGGCTTTTAAACTGTGCACTGATACAAACCTGGATGGTCCCTCTCCTCTTTAGCCTGGAGGATGTGGCGTCCTTGATTCACAAACAGAATTTAAATTTAGTATATTTACAGACCACAGGACAGTTTTCCACTTTGCCTCAGCCATTCATAAATAAGCTTGGGCCCAGAGAAGACGGCGGTGTTTCTGGATCTTGTTTATATATGGTTTCTTCTTTTCATGGTAGTTTTAACTTGCATTTGTCGATGCAGCGATGTACTGAGTTCACAGACAATGGTTTTCAAAAGTGTTCCTGAGCCCACAGAGGTGATGTCCACTACAGAATTGTGTCTGTTTTTAATGCAGTGCTGCCTGAGGGCCCAAAGATTACGGCCATCCAATATTGGTTTTCTGGCCTTTCCCTTGCGTACAGATTTCTCTGGATTTTCTGAAACTTTTAAGGCTATTATGTACCATGGATGATTAGATCCCCAAACCCTCTGCAATTTTATATTGAGAAACAATATTCTTTAATTGTTGTACTATTACACAGTGTTCCAACTTTCAACTTGATTCAAAATACATTTCAGTTTTCAAAATGTATAAATTCATTTAATTTTTGTCCAAATGTATTTCACAGACAAACATGGTCTCATTACAATATGTATTTTGTGTGGAAAATACATTACCGAATGCATTTTTCACGATGATATGTATTTACTGGATATGACTGGTCACCCCTCTGAGCCTGGTTCCTCTCTAGGTTTCTTCCCAAATTTTCAGCCTTCAGGGAGTTTTTCCTAGCCACTGAAATTCTACACTGTTGTTTTTTGCTCCTCGGGGTTTCAGGCTGGGTGTTTTTGTAAAAGCACTTTGTGACAACTGCTGATGTAAAAGGGCTTTATAATGATCATTTGATTGTTTGATTTACCTTGTGGTCCTGTTATGTTCGAGTGACCTTTCTCATAGGCTAGTGTATGTTCTAGTAATGCAAGCAATCATTTCCCATCTAGTTTTCTAACAGGATTCATTTTTTTACATAAAATGGTGGGTTAGAATGGTGGATCATTTGATAACAGACAAAAATGCTACTATTAAGGCTTATTTTATTATTAATTGATTAAATTGTGTAGACATTCTTGCTATTTAATGATAATTGACATGTACAAAACTATGAAAACTTGTATTTCACCTTGAGGTGTACTTGCTTAGTATACTGCATAAAACAATGTTCACAGTCCAAAATGACATTGATGTAAGGCTTGTTATATTTGATATCACTTCACAGCAGACCTGAATATACAACCACACTTTCAAAATGTTAATTACTGACATATTGATAACAATATCAATATATATTGATATTGTTATCAATATGTCAGTATGGATCAGATGCATTGATTAGGCCATCCAGGTCTTCAGGGTTGGTTACTAGTTTATATTTTGTGTCCAGAATGACATCGTATAACTGAGCTGTCTGTCTGAACCACACCACCCTGAAAGACTCAGTGAGATCAGAGTTACAGCTGAAAACAACCTCCTCTCCCTCTGAGAAGAACTCAGTGAGCGGCTCAGACTTGGGACAAACAAGGAGTTCATAGACTTTTATGAAAGTTTTCTTTTCTTGTAATGTCTCATAGCAATCATACCATCCTGAGTGGATGAGCATCAGTGATGTGAAGACCAGGGAGTGGTTTCCTGTTGTCCTTCCATCTGAAACATACATCTGATTGAGATGATTCGAGTTCAATGAGATCCATCCAAAGTTGCTGGTGCTCCACCTTGTCTTCGTCCCAGTGGGGTCATCAGGGTTAAAGCAGGGCAGTGCAGCCTCCTCACCCACTGACAGACCAACATACTGTTCCCGAGGGAGCAGACTATAGACGTGTGTGGAAACACAAACCTGTCCCTCCAGTACCACACAGGTGTACTCAGTATTCTCAATTTCCTCCATGTTGAAGAGGAGAGATGATGTTCTTTGACTCCACATGTTTGCTATTTTGCCTGTCACCATAGAACCATCTGACTGTCATGTTGTCACCCTCTTTCTTACCCCCACACTGTAGCTCTACTGTGTCTCTTGGATGTATATACAAATCCTTACTTTCTTCTGCACCACCACAGACTAAGAGGTCAGTACTGTTCTGGTACGACACCCTGCCGTCTCTCCAACACTCCTTCATGACCTGTCCAGAGTCTGACTGAGTGAGTCTGTTGATCCCGAGAAATGTACTATTCTGATACTGTTTCAGTTCCAGTCGATCCTTAATCTCTCCAAACAGGGTGAAATTAAGTGGGTTAGAAATGTTCCACAGCAGCTGGTTCTCTTCATCTGAGGATCTGGAGATCAAACAGTAGTCTACATTATTAGGAATGTCAAAGACATAGGACTTCACTTTTGTCCTGAGGCGCAGGTCTGTGTGGATGGTTTGGATAAGAAGAACCAGTAAAACACTGAGCTTGATGACCCAAGCCATTTTATTCAGAGATGTCTGTCTGTCTGGTAGGGAACACTGCTTTCTGCTGATGTTTAACTCCTAACACATCCAACCCAGTGGATCTTATATCAGAGTAATTACGTAATCTTTTTTCATAGAGGATGTGGTTGCATCATATCCATTCATCTGAGCTGTGAAATTGTGTTAAAACCACATGACAACCTGATGCTGATTTCACAGTTTAATTTTGTGGTCTGAATGTTCTGCATCTTTTGCATATATACTATACAATATATAAAATCATTAAACAGTTTTGTGAAGAGGGGAAATCCTGTAAGCAGGAATAAAAAATGGGGAGACAAATGAGGTGGAGGAATAGAGAGGAGGGATAGAGGGAAGAGGTAGACGAGAGGACGGTCAGAGGGTGTAGGGAGAGAGAGACGAGGGAGAAAGGAGAGACAGTAGGTGGAGGGAGAGAGAAAGGATGCAGTGAAATATTATGTCTAAAGATTTTGGGGGGACTGAGAAGGTTTTTGGTCCTATATTTTTATATATTATTATCACAGGGGCTACAAAATTGGATAATGCTGCCCCTTAAAACATGAATATGCTTTAATTTATCTTTTCACCAGGTTTCAAAGAATGACAAGGCTGTTTGGTGCAGTTGTAAACAACCATAACTCCACAATTGCAGAAGAATATTAAACATATAACTGGGCTAATTACACTCTAGAGAGAATCAGGGTGACAAAGTTAAAGGGTTTGGAGGTACATCTCTTGACTATTCCCATTCATTCTCTATGGTAAGTTTCCTAAAACAAGTAGTGTGAGGACTTTTAAGAGAACGGGTTTGATAGGTCCTAGGTTATACCTACTGGTATTTAACGCCTTCTACGGCCTCCTCTCCTGCGACGCGGGGACATCTTGGGGCGACGACGTCGGCGGACAGGGCGGCCTCTGGAAGCTCTGTGTCGTCTGGGCATTGTGATTATTCGATATGACTATGAATGATTTCTACATGGTTTGGGGGTGTATTTATAGGGCTGCCGTGACTATGTAGCCTAACAGATATTGATGAGTTGCAATATATTTAGCTGACTTTTTAAAAACGAATCTCGTCAATAACGTCATAATAGCCTGGCGTTGCTTGGATGTTTGCAAGATAACGATGTTATTCCAAAAACAATAAAAACAAACAAATTACAAAATAAATTGGCATACGTTTGGCTCCAGGGTATGAAAGTAGCGTACGAAGCGCTTCCCTGGAGCTTCGTGTGACGAACCTGCTGATGTAAGCGCTTTAAATAATATAATAATTATTTAAAGCGCTTACATCAGCAGTTATCACAAAACCAGATATCCTATTGGACCGTTGATGCCAAGGGTAGTTTGGAGCGTCTTAACGTTAGCTTAGCATTCTGAGCTGCAGAAGGCTCTACTCCTACAAGTAGACCAAGGTTCGTCACATGAAGCTCCAAGGAAGCGCTTCGTATGCTACTTTCATACCCTAGTGACAAACGATTAGGCTATGCCTATTTATTTCGTAATTTGTTTGTTTTTATTGTTTTTGGAATAACACCGTTATCTGGCAAACATGCAAGCAACGCCAGGCTATTATGACGTCACTGACGAGAGCCGTTTTGAAAACTCTTTAAGTCAGCTAAATATATTGCAACTCATCAAAATCTGTTAGGCTACATAGTCACGGCAGCCCTATAAATACACCCCAACACCATGTAGGAGTCATTCATAGTCATATCGAATAATCACAATGCCCAGACGACGCAGAGCTTCCAGCGGCCGCCCTGTCCGCCGACGTCGGCGCCCCAAGATGTCCCGGCTTCGCAGGAGAGGAGGCCGTAGAAGGCGTTAAATATTACCAGGTATAATCTAGGACCTATCAAACGGCTCCTTCCGGTTCCCTTAAAAGTCTGATTTAATAAATGATGGGCTTTTAACAGAAACTCTTACGACATTGTCTATTCCTTTTTTCATGTTTTTCCTCTTCACACCACTTGTTTAAGGAAACATACCTAGTTAGTTAATAGACATATGTCGATGCATGACCTGAACCGCCACTAAGTTTTCTTTCAAGTAATGCTTAAAAATAAACTAATTTCAATCAATTGATGGTTATTCGCGTCCTCTACTCCATACCTTTTTTCATCGACCAGATCGCATCTCCTAGGCAAACGTAAGCTATAACCATTCTCTCCTAGACAAAAGACCTTCTATGAATGTGATCACCATTCGATGTTGAAGTTCATTCACACCTATGTTGATGCATTAAATGGTAGACTTATGCGCGTTTATGTGCAATAGTATGAAATAACCCTCTATCATGCTTAACCCCAACACTAAAATAAACACCGGCAGTCTGTTTTGCGAACCCAAAAAATAAAGCACTTATAGGATGGCTATTGAGCGTCACAGAGGTATTTTTTTACTCACATCCAAAACAATCGGTAATTAATGAAACAAGAAAATGAAGCAGGGAAGCCTAGTTCGGTTGGCCGGCCCGCCATCCATCTTAACTTCCCTTAAGTTTTCCCGGTCATTCTCTATGGTAAGTCTTAGAATAGCTACCGATGTCATATGTTTTTGGCCACTGATTGGTTTTGTATTGGTTTTGTGGTGCTTTAGCCTATTTCCCATAGGCTGACGTTGCTGTGAATTTCAGTTGTGTCAGTCCGTTGATTGATGCAAAGTCCATCACGTCACTGTAGGCTACCTGAGAACATTTCAGTTCATGTCGTTTTCCAGATCTGGAATTTAAATAATTTTAACAGCAATTATTTTATTGCTTTCACGTCCGCCTTTTTCTGTGACATAGAACTCGGTCCATTACGTTAACTAGCCAACTTCGCTGTGTTTTACTGTTATTTTATGTTATCATTAAATGCTGGCAGATCTGTTACTGTGGATGTCTTTAGGAACTGCTGCTATTCTGTGATTGCATCATGTTCCATTAGATCCTCCATCTAGTAATATTCAAGAACTGTTCAGTTAAACAATGTGTTTATTGTTTGTTTTGTGTTATGGAGCAGTATCAAAACCTATGCCTCCTTCAAAACCTATGCCTCCTTCAACACTGCAGTCTCAAACTAAACAACATTGTGAAACAGAGCAGGAAGGTTATTGGTTTCACCTTAACGAGCCAAACCAACCTGTATCAGACAGGGGTCCTCCGCATGGCACAGCCTATTCTGACAGACTCCCAACACCCCTTATTTGGTGAATTTCATATTATTCTCTCAGCACTCTATCGGATGCCTCAGTTTAAAATCAATATGTTCAAATGTTCATTTATTCCTTCTACTATGTATTTTCTTAATAAGCCGTAGTGATGTTTAGCTACGTGGCATGTCAATTGTCTTGTTGTTCGGTTTTTGTGTTTTGTATCCAGCCTTGTATATTACTGACCATGTATTCTATTTAACTGCATTTTGCAAAACAAATTGTCCCTAGGGGATAATAAAGACTCCACTGTCTCTCCACCACTTCCCACTACACAGCTGACGACCTTTCACCTGCCTCCTGCCCTTATGTGCAACCCTTGACCTCTGCCGAGGCAGCAGCCTGACTCCCTACCTGACCTATGACCTGGATGTCAGCTGCTGGAACTGCTCACCACAACAGAGGATCTGGATGAAGACTGTTAGAAGCCATGGGGCTATGGCCAGGATCCAGACTGGTACTAGTTAGCGCATGGGGCTATGGCCAGGATCCAGACTGGTACTAGTGAGCACATGAGGCTATGGCCAAGATCCAGACTGGTACCAGGTAGAACATGGGGCTATGGCCAGGATCCAGACTGGTACTAGTTAGCACATGGGGCTATGGCCAGGATCCAGACTGGTACTAGTGAGCACATGAGGCTATGGCCAGGATCCAGACTGGTACCAGTTAGCACATGGGGCTATGGCCAGGATCCAGACTGGTACTAATTAGCACATGGGGCTATGGCCAGGATCCAGACTGGTACTAGTGAGCACATGAGGCTATGGCCAGGATCCAGACAGGTACTAGTGAGCACATGAGGCTATGGCCAGGATCCAGA
>JACXGI010003562.1:0-46294 GCA_016801175.1 Esox masquinongy | reverse complement strand
TTTACATAGACAGTTAATGATAAAGTTAAAGGGTTGTTACACATTAATATGCTCTTGTGTATGTAAATATACTGTGACGACTGCGCCCTCTGCTGCCTCTCCTCCCCCTGCAGCGGGCAGGCTTCAGCGGTTGACGTCACCGGCCTTCTGACACCACCGCCCATCTCATCAGTTCATCTCACCTGTTGTCTTGTTTAGCGCACCTGGTCTTCATTCATAATCATTCCCCCCAGTATATATGTTCCCTCTGCTCCCCTGGTCTTTGTGTGTTATTGTCTCGCCATAGAGCATTGTTGGGCTACGCCAGTCTTGCCGTTCATTAAAAGTACTGTTTTCCTTCGCGACTCCACGTTTTCTGCTCTTCATTTCCTTCGAAGCCCTGACAGAGTGACACACCTTTAAAGTATGGAGCACAGAGGAGCCGAAGGTGAGGCCGGTTATTGCGGATCTGGTGAAGGAAAACTCGTCCATGCTGGCCAGCCTAAGTGCCGCGATGGACAGCGTTCTAAAAGCAGTGCAGCGCCTAGAGCTGAGCCAGCAGAGCCCCGCAACACCGGCCATGTTGCCGCCACCCCAGACTGCACCACCCGGCGTGGGGACGATGCACATCCCTCTCCCCCGGGATTATGATGGGACGGCGGACCGCTGCCAGGGTTTCTTGCTGCAGGTCGACATCGCACTCCAGGTGATCCATCCTGCGCCGACAGACGCCCAGAAGATCTCCTCGCTCATCTCCTGCCTGTCCGGGAAAGCCCTGGAGTGGGCCACTGCCGTGTGGAACACCGAGGGACCCACCCAGGGCAGCTACGCCGAGTTCATCCGCCGCTTCTGGGCCGTGTTCGACCATCCACACGAGGGGAGAGAGGCGGGTGAACGGCTTGTTCACGATATCGGCGCAGGAGTTCACACTGGAGTTCTGAACCCTGAACGAGCGGGCTCTCATCGACCTTTATCGATGCAGCCTTCGCGAGGACGTCCGGAGGGAGTTGGCATGCCGGGACGTGACCCTCTCTTTTGACCAGCTGGTGGAACTGTCTATCCATCTCAACAACCTGCTGGCTGCCCGAGGACGTCCAGGAAGAGGCCCGCCCGTTCCACCCCACCAACTGGACACTGCCGTCCCCATGGACCTGAGGGCGGCTGCGCTCCCGGGCAGAGGTCGGGGAGGTCAGGTGTGGGGTGCTTTTAAGAGGAGTCGGGGCCGTTCCGCTGCACCACACTACACCTCCTCCTCCGAGTCGAGAGGGGACAGGCACAGCACTTCCGCGTCACCCCAGGTAGCTCATGCCCATTCACCACTTGCCTCTCCCCTCTCTCTATGCACCGTTCCTGTTGAGTTCCCCGGTTTTCCGTTGCTTTCCCAGAGTAAGGCGCTGGTAGATTCGGGCGCTGCTGGGAATTTCATTGATAGGTCCTTCGCTTTGCACTCGCACATTCCCTTTCAGGTCCTTGCCACCCCCCTACCCGTGAGAGCGTTGGACAACCGGCCGCTAGGGTCGGGTTTGGTCACCGAGTGTACGGTCCCTCTCCTTATGGTCACCAGCGGTCGACACAGTGAAACCCTAGCGGCCGGTTGATGGCCTAGCGATGGCCACGTATGTTGAGGAGGCTCTGGGACAGGGATACATTAGGCCCTCCAAGTCGCAGGTTTCCTCAAGTTTCTTTTTTGTGAAAAAGAAGGAAGGTGGTTTGCGCCCGTGCATCGATTACAGGGCACTGAACAAGATCACCATCCTGTTCAGCTACCCTCTTCCTCTGATCTCTGCGGAGGTTGAGAAGATGCACAAGGCCCGCTTTTTCACGAAATTGGACCTCAGGAGTGCCTATAACCTGGTGCGTATCCGGGAGGGGGACAAGTGGAAGACAGCCTTCAGCACCAGCTCCGGCCACTATGAGTATTTAGTGATGCCGTACGGTTTGATGAATGCCCCATCAGTCTTTCAATCCTTCATCAACGATGTGTTCAGGGACATGTTATGCGAAGGCGTGGTGGTGTATATCAATGACATCTTGATATACATGGCTACCCGCGCTGAGCATGTCTCGTTGGTGCGCAGGGTGCTTGTAAGACTGCTGGAGCATGACCTACACGTGAAGGGCGAGAAGTGTTTGTTCTTCCAGTCGTCTGTGTCCTGGTGTATCGCTTTTCCCGCACGGGTGTGGCTATGGAGAAGCATCACATTGACACCGTGCGTAATTGGCCGACCCCGACCACGGTTAAGGGAGTGCAACGATTCTTAGGCTTCTCGAATTACTACCGGAGGTTTATCCGGGGCTTTAGCCAGGTCGCGGCTCCGATCACCTCCCTTCTGAAGGGTGGGGCGACCCGGTTGCGATGGACCGCGGAGGCGAAGCAGGCGTTTGTGGAACTGAAACATCGTTTCACCACCGCTCCAGTCCTGGACCATCCCGACCCGTCGCTCCAGTTCATCGTGGAGGTGGACGCGTCTGACTGTGGGCTAGGTGCCATCCTCTCCCAACGGACAGGGAGTCGTAACACGCTCCGTCCCTGTGCCTTCTTCTCGCAGAAGCTCAGTGCGGCAGAGCGGAATTACGATGTGGGTGATCGCGAGCTGTTGGCCGTGGTTAGAGCCCTGTCGGTGTGGCGGCACTGGTTAGAGGGGGCCAAACACCCTTTCCTCGTCTGGACGGACCACCGCAACCTGGAGTACATGCGGGCAGCGAGGAGGCTGACCCCTCGCCAGGCAAGGTGGGCTATGTTCTTCACCCGGTTTGTTTTCACTCTTACATACAGGCCGGGAAATACTGGTGGCCCGCCTTAGCTAAGGACGTGAGGGTGTACGTCTCTTCCTGCCCGGTGTGCGCCCAGAGTAAGGCACCCCGACACCTGCCAATGGGTAAATTGCACCCCTTACCCATTCCACAACGACCATGGTCCCACCTTTCTATAGATTTCCTTACCGATCTTCCCCCCTCACAGGGCCATACCACCATCCTGGTCATTGTGGACCGGTTTTCGAAGTCCTGTCGCCTCTTGCCTCTGCCCGGCCTTCCCACTGCCCTACAGACCGCGGTGTCACTGTTTTCACACGTCTTCCGGCACTATGGGGTGCCAGAGGACATTGTGTCTGACCGGGATCCCCAGATCACGTCTAGGGTTTGGAAAGCGTTTATGCAGCACTTGGGGGTCTCGGTCAGCCTGACCTCGGTCCAGCACATCCCACAGATGCTCGATTGGATTGAGGAATATGGAGGCCAAGTCAACACCTTGAACTGGTTGTTGTGTTCCTCAAACCATTCCTGAACCATGTTTGCTTTATGGCAGAGTGTATTATCTTGCTGAAAGAGGCCAACGCCATCAGGGAATACCAATGCCATTAAAGGGTGCACATGGTCTGCAACAATGCTTAGGTAGGTGGTACGTGTCAAAGTAATATCCACATGAATGGCAGGACCCAAGGTTTCCCAGCAGAACATTGCCAAAAGCATCACACTGCCTTCACCGCATTGTCTCCTTCCAATAGTGCATCCTGGTGCCATGTGTTCTCTAGGTAAGCGACGCACACGCACCCGGCCATCCACGTGAGGTAAAAAGAAACGTGATTCGTCAGACCAGGCCACCTAATTCCATTGCTCCGTGGTCCAGTTCTGATGCTCACATGCCCATTGTAGGCACTTTTGGCAGTGGTACAGGGGTCAGCATGGGCACCCTGACTGGTCTGCGGCTACGCAGCCCCATCTGCAAAAAACTGCAATGCACTGTGTGTTCTGACACCTTTCTATCAGTACCAGCATAAACTTTTTCAGCAATTTGAGCTACATTAGCTCGTCTGCTGGATTGGACCACACGGGCCAGAAGGTTCACTTGCTGCCTAATATATTCCACCCACTGACAGGTGCCATGATAACAAGATTATTAGTGATATTCACTTCACCTGTCAAAATATTATGGCTGATCGGTGTATGAACACACAACAAAATCTCAATGTATTCTTTTAGGAAGATAGTGAAAGTATGAAAGGTATGTTACTTAATTATAATTGTGTTGTTATAATGAGGAATGATTCATGACTTGATCCTATATAGATTATTCTCAGAATGACATTACTTGAAAAGTGGATTGAGGTAGGATTTGAACCAATGTCCAGGAGAGGGGCTGCAGGGCAACTTTTTGTTTACAAGTGACAGATAAGTGTTACTTTAGGTCAAATTATCTTCTACACCTACATTCGGCTGGCCCGAATGTAGGTTTACTACTGTATAACGTAGCTACTGAAGGTTGTATCAGCAAGGTTTTTGTCTATCCTGAACAAATCCTAATGCAGAATTTTTGTGCTATTTCATGGCACAAAAACGTTTGTTTTTCTTTCATTAGTGAATGTCATTGATACAATAACTATCAATATAGGTGACGATGACTGACAATTTTGTCAAGTGAAAAGATGAGAGAATTGTGGAAACCCCTCCTCTTTTACTGCGCAAGTTTTGTGATCTACTGTATATTAGGCTACCCCAAAAAGCATGCATGGATGCGTACTTCAATAATCCACCAGAAATAGTCAGAATATAATCGTAAACAATATTATTTTAGGCTGACTACAACAAAACTACTGATGGTTGTGGCTAGTTTTTGTCCATCCTGAACAAATCATAATGCATAATTTACTTTAACTGCGGAGAGGCTTGAAGACTGGTCCCCTGCGTGGGAGTCCACGTCTCTTACCATGACGCAATTAAACAAGGGGTAGTTACTCACTCACTCAGTAAGAGACATTCGCTCTTCTTGGCCGGCTCCACTAACACAGATTTTTCCATTTTCAATTGTTTATAAAAAAAAATTTGTAAGTTTTTTGCAAAAACCAAAGGCTGTGCAACAGAGGTGAAGCTTACATTGGTACGATGGATGCGCAGCACCCATGGCAGCCAATCAGAGGGGCCCACAAGAAGTTTATCTTACGGTTGAAAAAATTATCACAAGCAAAATAAAATGATATTGGGATTTTGCTAGATACTATTTTGTTGACATTGAAGTGATAAACGTCTATATACAGTATGTTTGTTATTCCATAATGCATTTGTATAATCAACCAACATGTGACTGTGGGGGTGTAACCAATGTTGCCAGATACGAAAGTTTCCAGATAGGGTTGTATAAAAGAAAAAGCATTTGTGCTGTTTTTATGGAGTCCGCATGTGATCGGGCAGGATATTGTCAGTGAAATATGGCAACACTTGTTGTAACATCGGATCTTGTCGGCTCATTTGCGAGGGATTTGAACTGTGGAAGATAGATAGCTTAAAACCCTATGAGAGCTAGGGTTTTCAAAAATGCCTGTCACTATCTTGACATTTTGGCTTCTAAAATGGTCATCCTTTATAGTAGAAGGAAGTGCTTTATATTCTGGGATTCTGCAGACCCTCAGCTACATGAAGGATGTATTGAAAATAAATTTTTTGAGACACTCAAAGTTATCATATAGGCCTAGTAATTACACTAGAACAGTGCAAAATAATAATAAACATTGTCATAGAATAGCATTTAGGCTACACTTACCCTATTTTACAAATATGTCGATTCTGTCCTGATACTTTTCATTGTCTGAATATTCAGACCCATTTTCACTATCCTCCCTCTCCATAATCATTTATTCCACTTTTTTCGTTTTGTTTTATGATTGTTCCACTCTTTTATAACCTACAGCTGAATATGAATCCCATAAGACATAAAAGAAATGTGTTTTGCCAGCTCACTCATGTTGTCTTTACAAATGGTACATATATTAACAATTCTCCAAGGGTGTGCAAACTTTTGAGCACAACTGTACCTAATGCGTTTTTGAGTAGGTTATGTATCCTACTGTATCCACTTGAATTATTTTGTTTAGCATATTGTCAAATTTAGCCTGCCCAATGTCTAGTTGGCTATGGTCATGCTATGTGCCACTCCTTTCGTTGGGAACTTGAACTTCTGTCGTACCAACACAACAGTTAAACCACACACACAAGTTGAAAATATTGAACGCATGCGTTATACTAAACACACCGCAATGCAGCATTGCATTGAAAACGCACCATTTCGGAATGCTCCATTGACAATGAATGACTTCCGGCGCAACGCAACGGGTTTGACGCATTTTGTGGAAATCGGGCGTTAAGCCTCGTTCACACGAGGCACAGCATAAAATTACCTTATGGTACCTTGACTCAAACATGGCAATCAATCCACCCAAACGTCACAATCAATCTTCCGAATCTCCATAACCAGTATCGCAAAGATGGAGGAGCAGGCCCGGTGCGGCGAGGGGGCTAATCTTTTTTTTGGCTATTTTTCTATAGAGTATTTAAAACTTAAACTGGGGGGGGGCAGAAAATTCAACGGGGATGAATGAATGTTTTACAGGAATAGTCCACACCTGCCCATGAAACAGCATTTGAGTCAACTGTCCAATTACTTTTGGCTTCTTGAAAGAGGGGGCTACATATTAAAGAAGTGTTGATCTCTGTCACTAGTTTTCCTATGACACTGAAATAACCGGTGGTGAGTTCATATTTCAATGTTTTGTCACGTTTTTGTCATGTAGTTCAAATGCCTTGTAAAAGTCTTCCACATATGTGGGTATTGGAATTCTATCAACGACACTTCCCAGTCACCTTTCAAATCTATACCTCTGGCAAATTTTGTGGTATGTAATTTCCACCACACAGCTCGATATTTTCTACTGAATAGATTCTACTATGTTACAAATCAGTAATTGTCACCGACACCCAGTTCAGATTGATCCCCAGGAAACACTCAGAGAGAATCCACAGTTTAGCATACTTTATTTATAGAAAAGTTAGGCCAAGTTTCAAACCCAGGTCCTTCCACTCCGCAAACAGGAGCTCCCTGCTTGAGGAGGCGAGTAGTGGTGTTACAACATCAATATATTATAATTGATTTTCTTTCTAACTCTAACTCAAACCTTAACCCTAACTTGAACCCCAGTGCTGTGATACCTACCTAACCTTAACCCAAACCCTAACCTGAACCCCGGTGCTGTGATACCTACCTACCCTTAACCCAAATCCTAACCTTAACCCCAGTGCTGTGATACCTACCTACCCTTAACCCAAATCCTAACCTGAACCCCAGTGCTGTGATACCAAACCCTAACCAAACCTTAACCTAAGCTCTTTCATTTTCTAACCTCACCCCAAATCTTAACCCTAACCTTGACCCCAGTGCTGTGAACTGTGCAAATTTGTAATGAATTATACGTTTTTGTACCGTTTGTAAAATATAATACGTTTGTCTGGCGTTCGTATTGTATTATACGTTTTAATAGCATTCGTAACATATCATACGTTGTAATAGTGTTACTAACAAAGTTAAATCAATCAAATGTATTTATATAGCCCTTTTTACATCAGCAGTTGTCACAAAGTGCTTTTACAAAACATCCAGCCTGAAACCCCAAGGAGCAAACAACAACAGTGTTGAATTGCAGTGGCTAGGAAAAAGGGGTGACCAGTCCTCTTCTGGCTGTGCTGGGTGTACATTTTAAGAGTTTAAGTTGTAATCATTAATAATGCATGCAGGCTGAGTCTATTTAACCTAGTCCAGGTCAGAAGCATGACCAGATGAGTATAGGCATTGAGCGTGCATGCAAGAATAAGACACAACCAGGGAACTATTTTAGCAATATACATGACATGAATACGTATTTTCGATCATTTTTTCAGCTCGATCAAGAAATAACAGCTCACCGAAGTGCAGAGTATATCATTAAACTTTCCACAATAGATTGATGAACTGATCCGACCAATGGTATTGGTTGTAGAAATGCAAATGTAACTGATTGGTCAAAAGTAGGAGACTCACCCCTCTCCTGCCACTCCCGGACGTCTTGGTCCGTAGGTCTCGTCCCGGGCGAATGGTGGTGGAAGCTCGGCGACGTCTGGGCGTCAGTGATTTCTACATGGTGCGGGGGTGTATTTATAGGTGCACCGTGATTAGGCTGTGTGATAGAAGTTGATGAGTTTGTGTTTTTACGACTCTCCTTAGTGACGTCATAATAGTCTGGTCTTGCCTGTAGGTTTGCAGTAGTCATCAACCGGCTGATATTGCTTACCATTGCATATTTGACGCACGGATCAACATGATGACTTATCGGTTTATCATTTAATGCAGATGCCTAGGTTTGACTTTATAAGCATTTCGAGCTATTACATTAACTTCAGCATTGAGTGGTGGTAACATTCAATTATGATATTTGGCGCAGAAAACGAATGAACACTTTTGGTGAGCGATTGAAACAAACTTTATAACTTGTTTTATGTTTAATCGGATTTTCTTTTTTGGATAGGTGCGTAATAGTAAGACTATCCACCCACAGTCCGATTGGTTAAACTATTCAGAAAAACTAAAGTTTCTCTGAATAAATTTACCTATTAACCTATTGGATTACTGTATGGTGGACATGCCCAATCTGTAAAATACCACCACAGCGTGCATTTTTGAAAAACTGCAGTTGTGAAATCACGTAATGAATTCATGTCATAAGCATAGCTGGTCATGTGACCTAGGAGATGCGATGTCATAATGGTTCCGCAGGAAAAAAGGTAAAGACCGAGAGGATCGTTAAAGCTTTCTGATTCAGCGTTCATGTGGGTTGTAGTCTATTGCAGTTGTGTCATTACAGATTTGCCTGGATTTGCAAGAAACACCTACTCATTCCAGTGTATTTCTTTAGTTTTACTATTTTTCACATTATAAAATAATAGTGAATACAACAGAACTATAAAATAATATATGTAATCATATATTAGCTAAAAAGGTGTAAAACAAATCAAAATACACGACTGTTCAAAAGTTTGGGTTCACTTAGAAATGTCCTTGTTTTTGAAAGAATTTTTTTTTGTCTATTTGAGTAACATCAAATAGATCAGACAATGTTGACATTGTTAATGTTATAAATGACTATTGTAGCTGAAAACGGCTGATTTATTTTAAGTGACCTCAAACCTTGGAATGTCAGAGTACATTTATATTTTACATTCTTCAAAGTAGCCACCCATTTGCCTTGATGACACCTTTGCACAGTGACATGATTTAGGATGAGTTGGACAGAAGAGTGAGGGAAAAGCAGCCACCTAAGCATATGTGGGAACTCCTTCAAGACTCTTGGAAAAGCATTCCGAGTGACTACCTGATGATTCTGGTTGGGAGAATTCCAAGACAGTGCAAAGGTGTCATCAAGGCAAATGGGTGGCTACTTTGAAGAACGTGAAAAATAAATGTACACCTCCGTACAAAGGTTTGAGGTCACTTAAAATGAATCAGCCGTTTTTCAGCCGTTGAAACG
The DNA here is from genome assembly GCA_016801175.1 of Esox masquinongy. NCBI lineage: Eukaryota > Metazoa > Chordata > Actinopteri > Esociformes > Esocidae > Esox > Esox masquinongy. The sequence continues at coordinate 36,989 of JACXGI010003562.1, read as the reverse complement.
TTTGTTGTTCTGAATAGTTTAACCAATCGGAGTGTGGGTGGATAGTCTTACTATTTCGCACCTATCCAAAAAAGAAAATCAGATTGAACATAAAACAAGCTGCACAGCTAAAAAGTTATTTTCAAAAACTCACTAAAAGTGCTCATTCGTTTTCTGCGCCAAATATCATAATTTAATGTGACCACCACTCAATGTTGAAGTTAATTTAATAGCTCGAAATGCTTATAATGTCAAACATTGGCAGCTGCATTAAATGATAAACCTATTAGCCTTCATGTTGATCTATGCGTCAAATCTGCAATAGTAAGCAATTTCAGCCGGTCGATGACTACTGCAGACCTCCAGGCAATACCAGACTATTATGACGTCACTGAGCAGAGTCGTTGTAAAAACACAAACTCATCAACTTCTATCACACAGCCTAATCACGGTGCCCCTATAAATATACCCCTGCACTATGTAGGAATCACTGATCAATCACAATGCCCAGACCACACCGAACTTCCACCACCCGTCCTGTCTGCCGACGTTCGGACCAAGACGTCCTGGCGTCGCAGGAGAGGGGTGGGTCTTCTACTCCATCACCTTTACCCTCAGCTACTTTAGCAAGGCAGTGGTCGTCTTGGAGTTGTGTTTGGGGTCGTTATCATGTTGGAATACTGCCCTGCGGCCCAGTCTCCGAAGGGAGGGGATCATGCTCTGCTTCAGTATGTCACAGTACATTTTGGCATTTATGGTTCCCTCAATGAACTGTAGCTCCCCAGTGCCGGCAGCACTCATGCAGCACCAGACCATGACACTCCCACCACCATGCTTGACTATAGGCAAGACACACTTGTCTTTGTACTCCTCACCTGGTTGCCGCCACACACGCTTGACACCATCTGAACCAAATAGGTTTATCTTGGTCTCATCGGACCACAGGACATGGTTCCAGTAATCCATGTCCTTAGTCTGCTTGTCTTCAGCAAACTGTTTGCAGGCTTTCTTGTGCATCATCTTTAGAAGAGGCTTCCTTCTGGGACGACAGCCATGCAGACCAATTTGATGCAGTGTGCAGCGTATGGTCTGAGCACTGACAGGCTGACCCCCCACCCCTTCAACCTCTGCAGCAATGCTGGCAGCAGTCATACGTATATTTCCCAAAGACAACCTCTGGATATGACACTGAGCACGTGCACTCAACTTCTTTGGTCGACCATGGCGAGGCCTGTTCTGAGTGGAACCTGTCCTGTTAAACCGTTGTATGGTCTTGGTCACCGTGCTGCAGCTCAGTTTCAGGGTCTTGGCGATCTTCTTATAGCCTAGGCCATCTTTATGTAGAGCAACAATTCTTTTTTTCAGATCCTCAGAGAGTTCTTTGCCATGAGGTGCAATGTTGAACTTCCAGTGACCAGTATGAGGGAGTGTGAGAGCGATAACACCAAATTTAACACACCTGCTCCCCATTCACACCTGAGACCTTGTAACACTAATGGGTCACATGACACCGGGGAGGGAAAATGCCTAATTGGGCCCAATTTGGACATTTTCGCTTAGGGGTGTACTCACTTTTGTTGCCAGCGGTTTAGACATTAATGGCTGTGTGTTGAGTTATTTTGAGGGGACAGCAAATTTACACTGTTATACAAGCTGTACACTCACTACTTTACATTGTAGCAAAGTGTCATTTCTTCAGTGTTGTCACATGAAAAGATATAATCAAATATTTGCAAAAATGTGAGGGGTATACTCACTTTTGTGAGATACTGTAGGTGTGAGAAAGTTGCAAACGCAAAAACCTCTCGTATTAGATGGATTTCAACTCCTATCAAGGAAGGAAAACTAAATCTCCTAAAAATGTAGACTTCACAGTGTAAAAATTACAATTGGATGTCAGCGCATTCAGGATCAATACAATATAAATGTAGTATTTCCAGCGTGGTCAACTGACCTTCATCAGTGTATACAAGCTTGAAAAGGATTTTGCTAGTGTTTATATATATACAGCCAATTACTAACATATACACCGATCAGCCACAACATTATGACCACCTGCCTAATGTTGTGTAGGACCCCCTTTTGCCGCCAAAACAGCCCTGGCCCATCAAGGCATGGACTCCACTAGACCTCTGAAGGTGTGCTGTGGTGTCTGGCCCCAAGACGTTAGCAGCAGATCCTTTAAGTCCTGTAAGTTGCGAGGTGGGGCCTCCATGGATCGGACCTGTTTGTCCAGCACATCCCACAGATGCTCGATTGGATTGAGGAATATGGAGGCCAAGTCAACACCTTGAACTGGTTGTTGTGTTCCTCAAACCATCCCTGAACCATGTTTGCTTTATGGCAGAGTGTATTATCTTGCTGAAAGAGGCCAACGCCATCAGGGAATACCAATGCCATTAAAGGGTGCACATGGTCTGCAACAATGCTTAGGTAGGTGGTACGTGTCAAAGTAATATCCACATGAATGGCAGGACCCAAGGTTTCCCAGCAGAACATTGCCAAAAGCATCACACTGCCTTCACCGCATTGTCTCCTTCCAATAGTGCATCCTGGTGCCATGTGTTCTCTAGGTAAGCGACGCACACGCACCCGGCCATCCACGTGATGTAAAAGGAAACGTGATTCGTCAGACCAGGCCACCTAATTCCATTGCTCCGTGGTCCAGTTCTGATGCTCACATGCCCATTGTAGGCACTTTTGGCAGTGGTACAGGGGTCAGCATGGGCACCCTGACTGGTCTGCGGCTACGCAGCCCCATCTGCAAAAAACTGCAATGCACTGTGTGTTCTGACACCTTTCTATCAGTACCAGCATAAACTTTTTCAGCAATTTGAGCTACATTAGCTCGTCTGCTGGATTGGACCACACGGGCCAGAAGGTTCACTTGCTGCCTAATATATTCCACCCACTGACAGGTGCCATGATAACAAGATTATTAGTGATATTCACTTCACCTGTCAAAATATTATGGCTGATCGGTGTATGAACACACAACAAAATCTCAATGTATTCTTTTAGGAAGATAGTGAAAGTATGAAAGGTATGTTACTTAATTATAATTGTGTTGTTATAATGAGGAATGATTCATGACTTGATCCTATATAGATTATTCTCAGAATGACATTACTTGAAAAGTGGATTGAGGTAGGATTTGAACCAATGTCCAGAAGAGGGGTTGCAGGGCAACTTTTTGTTTACAAGTGACAGATAAGTCTTACTTTAGGTCAGATTATCTTCTACACCTACATTCGGCTGGCCCGAATGTAGGTTTACTACTGTATAACGTAGCTACTGAAGGTTGTATCAGCAAGGTTTTTGTCTATCCTGAACAAATCCTAATGCAGAATTTGTTTTGTGCTATTTCATGGCACAATAACGTTTCTTTTTCTTTCATTAGTGAATGTCATTGATACAATAACTATCAATATAGGTGACGATGACTGACAATTTTGTCAAGTGAAAAGATGAGAGAATTGTGGAAACCCCTCCTCTTTTACTGCGCAAGTTTTGTGATCTACTGTATATTAGGCTACCCCAAAAAGCATGCATGGATGCGTACTTCAATAATCCACCAGAAATAGTCAGAATATAATCGTAAACAATATTATTTTAGGCTGACTACAACAAAACTACTGATGGTTGTGGCTAGTTTTTGTCCATCCTGAACATTCATAATGCATAATTTACTTTAACTGCGGAGAGGCTTGAAGACTGGTCCCCTGCGTGGGAGTCCACGTCTCTTACCATGACGCAATTAAACAAGGGGTAGTTACTCACTCACTCAGTAAGAGACATTCGCTCTTCTTGGCCGGCTCCACTAACACAGAGTTTTCCATTTTCAATTGTTTATAAATTTTTTTAAAATTTTTTTGCAAAAACCAAAGGCTGTGCAACAGAGGTGAAGCTTACATTGGTACGATGGATGCGCAGCACCCATGGCAGCCAATCAGAGGGGCCCACAAGAAGTTTATCTTACGGTTGAAAAAATTATCACAAGCAAAATAAAATTATATTGTGATTTTGCTAGATACTATTTTGTTGACATTGAAGTGATAAACGTCTATATACAGTATGTTTGTTATTCCATAATGCATTTGTATGATCAACAAACATGTGACTGTGGGGGTGTAACCAATGTTGCCAGATACGAAAGTTTCCAGATAGGGTTGTATAAAAGAAAAAGCATTTGTGCTGTTTTTATGGAGTCCGCATGTGATCGGGCAGTATATTGTCAGTGAAATATGGCAACACTGGTTGTAACATCGGATCTTGTCGGCTCATTTGCTAGGGATTTGAACTGTGGAAGATAGATAGCTTAAAACCATATGAGAGCTAGTCTTGAAGAGGTAGCGCTGACAAAACCTCTTGGGCTTTGCCCGTCAATTTACACTGGAGCAGTAAGCACCATACCTCTTTAGGCCATTTCAATGCCACCGCTATACGCTCAAACACGCTAAAGTAAGAGTCAACCTCTGACTCTCTGAACGCTGGTACCAAGGCGATCTGTCTGCTAATATCAAAAGTAGTAGAAGACTACTACTCGTGCTGTGCCTGCTAATGAGGATGGCTCACTAGCAGACACAGCACGAGCAGAGGCTAACCTCGCTGTCTCTCCCTCCAGTTCCATCTTACGCAATTCTTGATCAAGCTTATGCATCTCCAGTTCTTGATCAAGTCTACGTGTCTCCTGCTCTGCCTCGAGTTTGCGCATCTCCTGTTCGGCCTCAAGTTCTAGTTCACGCATCTCCAACTGAAGAGTCTCTCGCCTGATCTGTGCTCTCTCCTCCGCCTCCACCTGGAGCCGTGTCAAACGGACTTCCCTTCTGGCGTCACTGTCTGACAGCGGGGAGAGTGGGTCATAATGGGGCAATGTGGCTGGAGCCTTGGCCTCGCCCTCGTCCTCAGACATGGACGGGTTTACAGGAGCAGCAGGCTTAGGCAGCGGCAACACAAGCACCTGTTCCTCCAACAAAACATCTAGCACTTAAAGGGAGTTCTCCTAATCTCAGCTTGTTACCTGTATAAAAGACATCTGTCCACAGAAGCAATCGATCAATCAGATTCCAAACTCTCCACCATGGCCAAGACCAAAGAGTTGTCCAAGGATGTCAGGGACAAGATTGTAGACCTACACAAGGCTGGAATGGGCTACAAGACCATCGCCAAGCAGCTTGGTGAGAAGGTGACAACAGTTGGTGCGATTATTCGCAAATGGAACAAACACAAAAGAACTGTCAATCTCCCTCGGTCTGGGGCTCCATGCAAGATCTCACCTCGTGGAGTTGCAATGATCATGAGAACGGTAAGGAATCAGGCCAGAACTACACGGGAGGATCTTGTCAATTATCTCAAGGCAGCTGGGACCATAGTCACCAAGAAAACAATTGGAACACACTACGCCGTGAAGGACTGAAATCCTGCAGCGCCCGCAAGGTCCCCCTGCTCAAGAAAGCACATGTACAGGCCCGTCTGAAGTTTGCCAATGAACATCTGAATGATTCAGAGGAGAACTGGGTGAAAGTGTTGTGGTCAGATAAGACCAAAATCGAGCTCTTTGGCATCAACTCAACTCGCCGTGTTTGGAGGAGGAGGAATGCTACCTATGACCCTAAGAACACCGTCAAACATGGAGGTGGAAACATTATGCTTTGGGGGTGTTTTTCTGCTAAGGGGACAGGACAACTTCACCGCATCAAAGGGATGATGGACGGGGCCATGTACTGTCAAATCTTGGGTGACAACCTCCTTCCCTCAGCCAGGGCATTGAAAATGGATCGTGGATGGGTATTCCAGCATGACAATGACACAAAAAACACGGCCAAGGCAACAAAGGAGTGGCTCAAGAAGAAGCACATTAAGGTCCTGGAGTGGCCTAGCCAGTCTACAGACCTTAATCCCATAGAAAATCTGTGGAGGGAGCTGAAGATTCGAGTTGCCAAACGTCAGCCTTGAAACCTTAATGACTTGGAGAAGATCTGCAAGATCTTCTCAAAGTCATTGTCAGTGGGCAAATGTGGCTGCACTGGGCCTGATGCTCTGGATTATGAAACATCTGCAAATGCTACATTATCAAGATTAGTACAGGCCAAGTTCTGCTTATAGGGTTTAAAACACCTGCAGGGAAAGTGGTTGTGTTGGGTGTAGTATAGGGAAGCATCACACTGCCTCTGGCAAGCATCGGCTTGCTTCATTCCCATAGTGCATCCTGGTCCCATGTGTTCGCCAGGTAAAGGACGCACACGCATCCGGCCATCCACATGATGTAAAAGGAAACGTGATATATTAGACCAGGCCACCTTCTTCCATTGCTCCGTGGTCCAGTTCTGATGCTCAAATGCCCATTGTATTTGGCCACCCATGACCCTGTCTCTGTTTCCCTGCTTTTCCTTCCTTGGACCACTTTTGATAGGTACTGACCACTGCAGACCAGATGATTGACTCTTAAAGTAATCTTTTACTTTATTTGTTACCAAATGATCATTTTACTTGCACACACCCATATAGAGACAATCATAAGCAAATGTGAATCAATGTCACCTGTTTTGGTGCAAATGAAAGTGACATCAGGAGCATGGAGGAGATACCAGGACACCCAGAATAGCTATAAAAACAAATACTAGAATAAATAAACAACAATAAAACATCATAATAATGAAACATTGAATAAGAAAATAGAAATAGAATAAAAACAAAATAAAAACATAGCTGATAGATTCAGTAGTAGATGAAATGAGAAAGCTATAAATGCTGTTAGGCTAAACAGTGTGGTTAAAAGCTAGCAAGTTACATTAATTCACCCTAGTCATTTCAGAATCTTGATTTTCTAATAATAGAGGAATATTTGCCAGTAGATATCTGCAATCTTGTTTAGCTAGCTATTTTTTCCCAGTTGCTAGTTCAGTTGGAAAATGCGGGCAGGGAAGTTGACATCAGGATTGGTAGCTAGTTAGCTAGATTTCATATTTAAAACCTTTCAGATTTTATATGCTTGTTGTAGTGGGAAATGGACATCTTATTTGCACTTTTACTATAAGTAACTAAGTGTACTGTATGTTTTTTATTCTTCATAGACACCAATGACTGGCCAGACCTGTGGACAGTAAAGCCGGGGAAAGATTTAGTGTTGTTCTGTATGAAAGCAGATAATATTATTACGTTTTCCATAAAATGAGGAATGTTTTTTTTTATTATTTACTGCTTGGCCTATTTTGTATCCAAAGAAGGAGAAAAGGAATTCATTGTTATTTGATTGTTTTTGAAAAAAAATGTTTAACCCTTGTTTTCCCACTGTACTTCCCTTCCCGTACTGTGCTTTCCATTCCCATTGCAGATCAGCCTGTGGGTGTCCTAGAGAAAAATTGTTTTTGTGATGTCTTCGGATGGATTCCCCTATATCTAAGGTCTTGTGTGTCTTTGAAAATGGTGATGACCAGAATGTTCCCCTGGCTGTCCCCTTTTGACTGATAAATACCACATACAGCTCCGGACAAAATTAAGATACCACTGCACCTTTTTCTTTCCTTTCCAAAAAAGTTGAAAAGGAAGGTTTTGAGTGAGGAAAAGAAGGGTTAAAATTAAGAGGCCACTGCAAATTGAACGCTTCTGTTCCTCACTGAAAACCTTCCTTTTCAACTTTTTTGGAAAGTAAAGAAAAAGGCGCAGTGGTCTCTGAATTTTTTCCAGAGCTGTATTTGTGTCACAAACGGTTCAATATTTGCGGACGTCTTGACAATGTCTATCTTTTGTAGGGCACCCGCCCCACACACACACGCAAAAGAATCATTGTGGTAATGCATTTACGTTATTGCCTCATATAGCTGGTTGGCAAGACCCCGCTGAACACAGTTAAAGGACAGGTTCTTTTTTCTGATTATCTAGCATAATCCTCGACTGTAGAGACATATTTTTTCGGAATTATTAAAGTTTTGAGTTTTTTGCCTCCAATCGATATAGCATTCAAAAATAAATGATAGATTTAGTTTTCCATTGATATACTGTGAGGAAATGATCAGTCTGTAATTTTAATGGTAGGTTTCTTTGAACAGTGAGAGACAGAATAACAACAAAAAAATCCAGAAAAACGCATGTCAAAAATGTTAGAAATTGATTTGCAATTTAATGAGTGAAATAAGTATTCGACCCCACTGCAAAACATGACTTAGCACTTGGTGGCAAAACCCTTTTTGGCAATCACAGAGGTCAGACGTTTCTTGTAGTTGGCCACCAGGTTTGCACACATCTCAGGAGGGATTTTATCCCACTCCTCTTTGCAGATCTTCTCCAAGTCATTAAGGTTTCGAGGCTGACGTTTGGCAACTCGAACCTTCAGCTCCCTCCACAGATTTTCTATGGGATTAAGGTCTGACTAGCCAGACTGGCTAGGCCACTCCAGGACCTTAATGTGCTTCTTCTTGAGCCACTTCTTTGTTGCGTTGGCTGTGTGTTTTGGGTCATTGTCATGCTGGAATACCCATCCACGATCTATTTTCAATGCCCTGGCTGAGGGAAGGAGGTTCTCACCCAAGATTTGACGGTACATGGCCCCGTCCATCATCCCTTTGATGCGGTGAAGTTGTCCTGTCCCCTTAGCAGAAAAACACCCCCAAAGCATAATGTTTCCACCTCCATGTTTGATGGTGGGGATGGTGTTCTTGGGGTCATAGGCAGCATTCCTCCTCCAAACACAGCGAGTTGAGTTGATGCCAAAGAGCTCGATTTTGGTCTTATCTGACCACAACACTTTCACCCAGTTCTCCTCTGAATCATTCAGATGTTCATTGGCAAACTTCAGACGGGCCTGTACATGTGCTTTATTGAGCAGGGGGACCTTGCAGGCGCTGCAGGATTTCAGTCCTTCACGGCGTAGTGTGTTACAATTGTTTTCTTGGTGACTATGGTTCCAGCTGCCTTGAGATCATTGACAAGATCCTCCTGTGTAGTTCTGGGCTGATTCCTCACTGTTCTCATGATCATTGCAACTCCACAAGGTGAGATCTTGCATGGAGCCCCAGACCAAGGGAGATTGACAGTTCTTTTGTGTTTGTTCCATTTGCGAATAATCGCACCAACTGTTGTCACTTTCTCACCAAGCTGCTTGGCGATGGTCTTGTAGCCCATTCCAGCCTTTTGTAGGTCTACAGTCTTGTCCCTGACATCCTTGGACAGCTCTTTGGTCTTGGCCATGGTGGAGAGTTTGGAATCTGATTGATCGATTGCTTCTGTGGACAGATATCTTTTATACAGGTAACAAGCTGAGATTAGGAGCACTACCTTTAAGGGTGTGCTCCTAATCTCAGCTCTTAACCTGGATAAAAGACATCTGGGAGCCAGAAATCTTTCTGATTGAGAGGGGATCAAACACTTATTTCACTCATTAAAATGCAAATCAATTTATAACATTTTGACATGCATTTTTCTGGATTTGTTTGTTGTTATTCTGTCTCTCACTGTTCAAATGAACCTATCATTAAAATTATAGACTGATCATTTCTTTGTCAATGGGCAAACGTACAAAATCAGCAGGAGATCAAATAATTTTTTCCCTCACTGTACAATACAATGGAACTATCTAAATGTTCTGCATTATATTATTTCAACACAGACACTGATATTTTGCATCATTTAAATCATTTGAATATACATTTTTCCTCTCCTCATCACTCCACTTTCTCTTTACATTATAACCTTTTTTCTTCTTTCTAATCTCTCTTTCTAATCCTCTCTTCTTTCATCTCCTCTCTCTTCCTTCATCACTCTCTTCTCCCTCCTCCTCCACTCTGCTGCTCCTCTGTCTCTCTGTCTGGGCTGCAATTCCCCTGGTCTTCAGGTTCACAGTGATCAGAACACAAACCATCCCCAGCAGAACACAGCCCATCAGTGAAGAGTAAACTCTGTAGAACATGGAGTTGATGCCAAAGTGGTCCCACTCCACCAAGACTGTCTTAGATATTGAGACACACACCCCTTCATAGAAGACAGCACACCAGTACTCCTCAGTGTCAGCCAGTGAGAGGTTAGAGAGAACCAGAAAGGTGGGAGGGTCAGATGCATTTATTCTGCCCTCCAGGTCTTCAGGGTAGTTTGCTATTGTAATTGATCCTGTGTCCAGAATGACACCGTTCACCTGAGCCGTCTGTCTGTACCACATCACCCTGTCAGACTCAGTGAGATCAGAGTTACAGCTGAGAACAACCTCCTGTCCCTCTGAGAAGAACTCTGTGAGCGGCTCAGACTTGGGAAACACCAGCAGTACATAGCCTTTTATGAGCTTATCTTTCATTGGTGGTAAATTGACATGGCAATCATACCATCCTGAGTGGTTAAGCATCAGTGATGGGATGACCAGGGAGTAGTCTCCTGATATTCTTCCATCTGTCACGTACATCTGATTCCATCTTCTAGTGAGATGTTTGGAGTTCCATGAGATCATCCTAGGGTATGTATCAGTTCCATCTGGATCATCATGGTTAAAGCAGGGCAGTACAGCCTCCTCTCCCACTGACAGACCAACATACTGTACCTGAGGGGACAGAGTATAGGTGTGTCTGGAAATACAATCCTGTCCCTCCAGTACCACACAGGTGTACAGTAAATATGTTATGTCCTCCTTAAAGATGTTGTTTAAGATGAGAGACGAGCTGTTCTTAGACTCCACATATTTGCTATTTTGCCAGTCATAATAGAACCATCTGACTGTCATGTTGTTACCATCTCTTTTACCCCCACACTGTAACTCTACAGTGTCTCCTGAATGTATATGAAGTTCCTTCCTTTCTTCTGCACCACCAAAGACTAATAGGTCAGTACTGTCCTGGTACATCACCCTGCCGTCTCTCCAACACTCCTTCCTGTACTGTCCAGTGTCTGACTGAGTGAGACTGTTGATCCTGAGATATGAACTATTCTGATCCTGTATCAGTTCCAGTCGATCCTTAATCTCTCCAACCAGGGTGGAATTATCAAGTGGGTTAGAAATGTTCCACAGCAGAAGATTCCCTTCATCTGAGGATCTGGAGATCAAACAGTAGTCTGAATTATTAGGAATGTCTAAGCCAAAGACATCCCCTTCTGTAATGATGTCCTGGTCTGTACGGACGGGTTTGATCAGAAGAACCAGTAAAACACTGAGCTTAATGATCCAAGCCATTCTAAACAGAGATGTCTGTCTGTCTGGTAGGGAACACTGTTGTCTGCTGATGTTTAAGTCTTAACACATCCAACACAGTGGATCTTATTTGAGTGATTCTGTTATCTTTTCACTCAGAGGATGGAGGTGAACATATCTATTCATCTGAGCTGAGAAGTGACAGAGCTAGTAGATGTGTTAAAACCACTTCACGACATAATGCTTATTACACATTTGAGGGAATTTGTTGTATTATTATTTGTTTCATTTTTGTGGTCTGAAGCTTCTGCATCTTTTACATATTGTGATGTCACGAGGGGCCTGGTGATAGAGGGGTGCTACATACCCTCCAGCTCGCTGAGGGACTACAACAAAATGGTTCCAGTAAAATAACTACCACCCCAAGATGCAGCCAGACAAGAGGGAACAGCTGAACAGGCACACCAGGTGTAAATAGGCTAATTAGAGCATGTTAGGCGTGTTTTTTATTAGGAAGGTGGCACCATGTTGCATTTTGTTTAGCTGTTTAGTTTTTTTGTTAAAGAAATAAACCAATGATTTGTATTTTGTTCTGTCACCATTGTTTACTTTTTGGAAGAAATAAATTTGATTTTTGATTTTGCATAATGTTTTCTGTTCAACCTCAATCCAGGGACCACCGGAAAGAGCTGCCAGCTCCCGTAAATTCACAATATATGTACTGTATAAAATGTCAAATAAATAAACAGTTTTATAATGAGCGTAAAACCTGTTAGCATGAGTTAAAAAGGAGAGAGGGAAAAGGTAGAAAGAGAGTGGAGGGAGAGAGACGGAAAGGGAAATTTTCCCTCTAAATTGTTCTGGGGACAGAGAAGGCCCTATCAGCTGAACTGACCTGAAATGCGGTTCTGTTGGGGATGTGAAAATCCACGATTATGGAAGGCCGTTTGGGTCTTAACATCTCAAAATCCATGTGCTAAATAACACAATTTACATGTTGAAGATGCCTTTTGACCAATCAGCACTTGAATATGAACTATTGTGACTTCATCATTTACGTGTACATTCATTTTTACTCGTAAGTATTACACTATCATTCTTAAAGCATATGTCACGGTGATGTAAGGTTCTGTTTGTTTTTGCAGTTTTTCTTTAACGTAGCCTGTCTGTTTTGTTTTGATTGTTTTCACCTGTTTGTTGTTTAGTCCTCGTTAGCACCCTATTTAGTTTGCCCTATTCTGTTAGCCCTTTGAGTCGTTGAGTATTTTTGTGTATGTACCTGCCACCAGTCTGTGGTTTTTGCCTGCCTGTTGGTTTCCTGCCATTTTCTTGGTTTTTACCTGCCTTAGTTTCCTCATTAAATACTTTTGTTGTTCTTCAAGTCTGCACCTGGTGTCCTGCTTTACCGGAAACGTGACAGGTGATTAATCAGTTGTGTGTAATGATACCGGGAAAGTTGTTTGACACCTGCGGTTGCAGGAAATGCAGCCTAGTACTTAGGTCGTGGTTAGAAGGAAGTAAGGGATGAACCTCCCATTCCCTTCTGTGAGGTAGCTAGGACTGCTGGCCAGAAAGGAATTCATAGAAAGCTAACTGATGGATGCAAACAATGTTCTCCACTAGCGAATACTGAATAGCTATCGATATGAAAGTGTTTAACTGGGAAAGGTGGCCAGAACAACTGAGGTAAAGTTAGTTAAATATTCAGCAATTCACCAAACATTCAACAGACATTTGCTGTAAACATAATTAAACATTAAAACTACTTGCATTCTTCACTGATAACTATGACAGACCTTTCATGCGCAAATATTGTGGTCAGTGGATGCAGGGATATGCTTAAACTTTTTTTTTATGACAAAATTTTAGTTATGATATAGGTATCATGCATTTACATCTAACTGATATTTCCATACTTGTATTGTTTCCTGTCATGTGTTTATCTAGTTGTTTCTTTGAAGTACTTTTACAGAGAAGAATGGCATTCATGATACTGTGTTAAAATGTATGCATATTGTTTTCATAATGAGTGTTTTGAAATGTAAACTTGGAATACAAAGTGGTTCATTATATTGAAACTGAAAAGGTGCTATATGCTGCTTGACAGTGACTGAAGTAAAAACTTTGATGTATTTACTAAACATTTATCATTATATTGTGACACAATGGCAGTTGTATGATACTGTGAATAAAGGTCCTTATTAAATTATGACTGACTCTAAGTAGTTGTTTCTTTAATGGCATTTACAATGTATTTAATAGAAATTATGGTAAATACATACTGTACAATTTACAAATCGGCTCTTGTTTGTTAAAGATAATAGTCTTTTCACAGTAATGTAATGCAATAAGACTGGTGGTTATGTTGGTTTGCTCCCCATTTTGCCAACGATAATTAGTTATTCTCACTATAACAAGGAGATTTTCTGGAAAATAATGTCTTGAAGGTTAATTCCATGATGCGTTGATGAGAAATGCTTAAATTACTGCATATTCATATATTTCATTATTTTAACACAATATTCAATGTTAAAATATGACATGCATTGTGTTATGATATTGTGAGAAGCGCAAGTTATATATTTCAAGAACATATTCAGGGCACATATGTAAATAAAATCCTCTATATATGTATATGTGCATACAGTTGTGCTCAAGTTTGCATACCCTTGGAGAATTGGTAATATATGTACCATTTGTAAAGAAAACATGAGTGAGCAGGCAAAACACATGTCTTTTATTTCTTATGGGATTCACATTCAACTGTAGGTCATAACAGAATGGCACAATCATAAACAAAACATGACAACACAGAAAAAAATGAACTGACCCCTGTTCAAAAGTCTGCATACCATTAGTTCTAAATACTGTGTATTGCCCCCTTTAGCATCAATGAGAGCGTGTAGTCTTTTGTAATAGTTGTCTATGAGGCCCCAAATTCTTGCAGGTGGTATAGCTGCCCATTCGTTTAGGCAAAATGCCTCCAGGTCATGCAAAGTCTTTGGTCATCTTGCATGAACCGCATGTTTGATATCTCCCCAGAGTGGCTCGATGATATTAAGGTCAGAAGACTATGATGGCCAGTCCCGAACCTTCACCTTTTTCTGCTGTAATCACTAGAGGGTCAATTTGGCCTTGTGCTTAGGGTCATTGTCGTGCTGGAAAGTCCAAGAGTGTCCCGTACGCAGCTTTTGTGCAGAAGAATGCAAATTGTCTGCCAGTATTTTCTGATAACATGCAGCATTCATATTGCCATCAATTTTCACCAGATTCCCCATGCCTTTAGAGCTCACACACCCCCAAAACATCAGTGAGCCACCACCATGCTTCACGGGGGGGTATTCTGTTCACTATAGGCCTTGTTGACCCCTCTCCAAACATAGCGCTTATGGTTATGACCATAAAGCTCTATTTTGGTCTCATCACTCCAAATTACAGTGTGCCAGAAGCTGTGAGGCATGTCAAGGTGTTGTTGGGCATATTGTAATCAAGCTTTTTTGTGGCATTGGCGCAGTAAAGGCTTATTTCTGGCAACTTGACTATGCAGCTTGCTTTTTTTCAAGTATCGTCGTATTGTCCAGAGCAGCCTGTATTTCTCCTGAGGTTACCTGTGGGTTTTACTCTGTATCCTGAACAATTCTTGTGGCAGTTTTGTCTGAAAACCTTTTTGGTCTACCTGACCTTGGCTTGGTATCAAGAGATCCCAGAATTTTCCACTTCTTAATAAGTGATTGAACAGTACTGGTTGGCATTTGCAAGGCTTTGGATATATTTTTATATCCTTTTCCGTCTTTATACATTTCCATTACTTTGTTACGCAGGTCTTTTGACAGTTCTTTTCTGCTCCCCATAGCTCAGTATCTAGCCTGCTCAGTGCATCCACATGAGAGCTAACAAACTCATTGACTATTTATACACAGACACTAATTGCAATTTAAAAAGCCACAAGTGTGGGAAATTCATCTTTAATTGCCATTTTCCACCTGTGTGTGTCACCTTGTGTGTCTGTAACAAGGCCAAACATTCAGGGGTATGTCAACTTTTGATCAGGGCCATTGGGGTGATTTCTGTTATTAATATTATTTAAAAAGGAGCCATACAACTACGTGATAATAAATGGCTTCATATGATCACTATCCTTAAATAAAAGACAGGTTGCATGATCAGTAATTTTTTCAAAATCAATGCCAAAATGTCACAATTTCTGCCAGGGTATGCAAACTTATGAGCACAACTGTATATGTTTTGCATGAGTTTTCCATGTGGGAATACATTTTCTAAATGCTTTATTATGCAATAACCTTTTGAACTTTGAATAAACACTGATATATCGCAATAACCTTTTTAAAAATGATAATATAAAGATTCATTCCCAGTTCAAAATGTTATATTGGGCTGGACAACTTTTACAACCTTTGATTTGTTCCAAAAATCACACCTAGATTCCTCAAAATCCCACAAACTTTGAAAAACACAATAATATTGCAATTACTTTTTCAAAAAATATCATAGCCACTTCATTCAAAGTTCAAAATATTCTATATTAGGCTTTTACAACTTTTGATTTTATAAAAAAAAACACACCTAGATTTCATACACATTTTCTAACACTGAAAAACGCTAACTTATGGCCTCAAGGAGAAACTTTTAGGTTTCTGGCCCAGCGCTGTGACCCCTCAGCTACCCACCACTCAATTATCATTCCTCTGAAATGTATCTAATCATCTGACTTCCTCTCAGTTGCTGGAGGACTGAGGGGTCAGTGTAGAGTTAGGTCACAGGGTTAACACAGATAAAAACAGGCTGCTGTTGTTTGTGGTCTGAACATTTTAATTTAAATATGTTGATAATAAAATTCTGCTTATGCTTGCACAATATGTGGACCGAAACCTTTCTTACGTATTTCTTTTAAACTTCTGCAGAGGCGGAGAAGATGGTTGCTTACTTCTTGGAAATCGTATTCCTTATGAGGAGGGCTATGTTGGCAGTTTTTTAGTAATGATATTTTTATATATTTTGGTACAGGAAACAATACTTTTTTTGTACATTATTTTGTGATGTCTAATTTGTGATTCTGGCCTCGCCATAACACAAAAGCTCCACAACTGGATAGGGAGAGTTGAAGATTGTCTGCTCTGAATATTTTTTTATAGAGGTTGTATCTGACAAATAATGCACTTTATATTTTAATAATCCAGAAATAGACTAATATTTGTATAGCCATTACCTTTGACATCATTGTTCTGTGTGTTGGGTCCTGTGAGCAATGGGTGTTGTGAGAAGCCTGTAGTCTATATGAATGTATTCATATTCATGTACAGCAACTAATCTCCACTGGATGGCGGCAATGTTTTGATACTAGGACATGGTTGTCTGAAATCCTACCGTTTCCACATACAATAAAATCACTCCTCTGTTGCATGGTTAGAGAAAAAAGAAACACAACCATACACACACACACACACACACACACATTTATACATTGGTCTTTCATGAGCAGCAAACTGCCAGACGTTTTTGACTGTATTTGAATAAGCAGAATACTCTGCCACCTATAATAATTGAATTACTTTTTTGTGTGTTGAGGCACAGAAAAGGCCAGAGATCATTTCAGACACCTTTGATAATCTAAACTATTAAGATTTGCCGCAAAGCTTTTTCACTTAATATTCTCTAATATTCCCTTGATTGACCATCTGGTGTCCTGGTGCAGTCAGAACAACTTGGAGCTTCAGGAAAAGCCCAGCAGCCCTCCACTCATCGCCCAGGGTGGCTCTCCAGTCAACTCTGTGGAGTCCTTTGCTTTCTGGGCACCACCATCGCCCAGGACCTCAAGTGGGAGCTGAACATCACTTCTCTTACAAAAAAGCACAGCAGAGGATGTACTTCCTGCGACAGCTGAAAAAGTTCAACCTGTCAACGACTATGATGGTGCATTTCTACACTGCCATTATAGAGTCCATCCTGACCTCCATCACCGTTTGGTATGCTGCAGCCACTGCCAAAGACAAGGGCAGGCTGCAACGCATCATCCGCTCTGCTGAGAGGGTGATTGGCTGCAATCTGCCATCTCTACACAACCTACACTCCTCAAGGATGCGGATGCGAGCGGCAAAGATTGGGGCTGATCCCTCTAACCCTGGAAATGGACTATTCAGAGCTCTCCCCTCTGGCAGAAGGCTGAGGTCTATCAGGACCAAAACTGCTCGCCACAAGTACAGTTTCTTTCCTACAACAGTAGGCAAATTGACTATAGTCCCCTCACCACATACACACACAACCCTCAACTTGACAAATGTATAACCGTCTCCTCACATACACACAGAACCCTCAACTGTAATTTTGTAAATGTTCTCCAAATATTAATAAGTGGGTAAAAATAAGTGGGTCCATTTTAACAACCTGAAAAATACTATTCAAAAACAAATACTAACCTGAAAAATACTAATCAAATATTACATACTATATACTATTTTAATACTATTTAGTGTACTAACGTAGAACAAAAGTGGTTTCTAAATAATACACTTTAAGTTAACAGTTAACTTAACAGTTAACTACAGCAAAGCTGCATTGCAAGTAGAAAACTGCTCCAAAACACTTCAAACTACATTCAGTAATCTGTTGCGGTAGCATAGATTTTTAAAATTTTACACTGATCAAACTGCTGGTGGAATTTGATCTTTCCAAACTGGTACTAGTGAACTATTTCCTATAGCCACTCAACACAGATTCTGTGCTTCGGCAATGACGTCATCGGGGTGAGAGTGAAATTTAACCTCCAGAAACTATGCGAGTTGAGAGCTTCTCTAGCTGGCCCATTATCGTGAATATTATCGGTGGACTCCAGTTTTTTTTATCATTGTGGAAAATGCCGCAATCGTGTTTTGTTTGCAAAGAAAGGTACAAGGGACCTGGGAGAGGAGATTTGGTGTTTCACTCGTTACCATTATTGACATACGATTTATTGAGATATAAAGGTCTACAGTATTAACTCTTGTAAAAGCTACTTAAGTGGTTAAATTAATTAAATCATATACATTTGGTGTCTACCTTTGTCTGATTAGCTTAGTTGACATCAATTGAATAGAAATTTAGCTTTGAGCTAAAGCCTCCGAGTCAACGTTTGTCCACCAAAAACAATGAACCAGATGTTCAAGGGGTTTAGCAGATTATCTCAGTTCAGACACAAATGATTGAATGAATAGAGATTAGACCGTTTTTGCATGTTTCTCATCATACTATAGATGATGCAAAAGCATCATCTTTAGTCTGATGTACAACAGGCCTAAACAGTGCATTTTGGATGTACAATCACATTATGAAACTTAGAAACATAGTTGGCCAAAATACGTTCATCAGATAAATGCCTGCCAGATCGGCTATGTCCAGCCAATTATAGCAACCTAGATTAGTGGTTCCCAAACCTCTTCTGGGGCCTCCCCAGCAATTCCATCCATTAGATGTATCCCAGAGCTAGCACACCTGAATCAACTTATTAACTAATTAACAAGCCCTGTTGAATCAGGTGAGCTAGCTCTGGGATACATCTAATAGATGGAATGGCTGGGGGGGCCCCAGGAGAGGATTGGGAACCATTGACCTAGATCACTGCTTGAATGAAAACAGAAAGATAGCACTTTTGACTATAAACAGATTGTGTGATCAAAAGAATTTGGCTATGGGTATGGACAATATTAAAAAAAAGCCTACAATTGACATGAGACAATCTAAAACATCCTCAGCAAATTAATTTGAAAGGGATTAGCTAAAAACTAGGCGTTTGTCTTACTACGTTGGACACACTTTGATGCTAAATGTAGTTTTTAGTATGCCTGATTGTTTTTTTATTTTTAAGCACTTTTAATTGCCCAGTGTATGGAATATGCTATCCAAATAAATAGCCGTGCCTTGTTTGCTAATGTTAGGTAGCTACTTACTCTTTTGAGATCTGGCCATTGTGTCCCTCTGGCCTAGAACGTCTTTTTCAGATAATTATTGGAATGTAAAAAAAAGTCCCCAGCAGCCCAGGAGTTATGAGGAGGGCAAAATCCGAATGATCAACCACACATCTTGGAACGAGTTAAGCTACAGGGATTGGGTCATTCATGGTGTCCAGCATAGGAATCAATAGTTCCCACTTGTTAAAATAAAAGCATTCTGTTTCGGTTGGCATCAGATTGCACGATCCACAGCTATACCACCATCCTCTGGACATTCTGGGCGAGGTTTTGAGATTAACTGTGTGGAATCTGGGCATTAATAATGAAGTATTCAGACAGTATTAGGACAATATGAATGTACGTTTCATTGGAAGTTAATGTGCCTACCAGAGCTGTAGTACTCGAGGCTGGTCTCGGTTTTCGATTGGAACTTCGATTGGAATACAATACAACTGGGATGGATGGACTTTAAACAAGCATAGTGACTGCTAATATCCCGAACAGGCTAGCTAGAACAGCTTCTATCATTAGCTAAAGTAGCTAGCCATGCTGGAATATTAACAGTTAGAGGCCAGTTTGTCAAAAGTCCTATCCATCCCAGCTGTGAGATAGCTTGTTGTTCCATTTGTTCTCTGAATTGGGTTACTAAACGCTGGCTATCTTGGATTGCTCTGAAAACATGTTCTTTTTTCCTTCATAACTTTCTTCCCTTTCTTTGTTTTGGGATGGCGTTGTCATTTTATTTTGCCACAGTGCACAATCGATCATGAACAAGATAAAGACAGCAGCTGATATCTGAAACTTTGCAAAAGGTTGCTGGAAACGTTAGGCATTATTAACAGAGTAATAGTTTATTCATCATGTTCTGTAATAAAGGAGACCACCTTGGCAGTAATAGAGCTGAAATTTCTATTTTATGGGAATGTTCACTATGTATGGCTGATTGTATTATTTGAGACATTTAGCAAAGTGAGTCTGAACCAGAAGCAGAGAGTCAGAGAGATGAAAGGGATAGTAGGGTGGATGCTGAGGTGAGTGATAAAACGGATACTACAGAATAGCCCTCTGGACCTGTTTAGTTTTAAATGTGTTATGGTGCACTGTGTTACAGTTTGTCTATTTTGAAGATTTCTGGCCTAAAATATGCTGTTCTCCATATGACTTAATTCTATATAACAAAATTTTGCACAAAACCATAGTTCATAGGTCTTCAACTCTCTCCTGGGGACACCCCGGCCATCTCACAGTTTAGTTTTAGGCCTGAACTAGCTCACCTGATTCCACAGGCAAGGGCTTATTAATTAGTTAATAAGTTGATTCATGTGTGCTAGCTCTGGGATACATCTAATAGATGGAATGGGTGGGGCGTCCCCAGGGAGAGGGTTGAAGACCTATGCCATAGTTGATATAAAGCTAATAGTATATGTTTGTAAAATTCAGAAAATCTGAATCTGAAGTAGGCTAAATATAGAAATATTAGATTGTAAAAATAGAAGAGTTTTGAGAATTTTACCTGTTTTGAATTTCTGGTAGGGCAGAGAATGTGTTTGGATCATTCTCATACAAGTGTTTGCGGAGGCGCATTACAAAGTATGCACTGGTTAATTTTCATGTTGATATTATTGTGCACATTTCACTTCATTAAGCTTCTTGAATGGTTATGGACATAATTCATTTGATGCATTGGAGATAGACTGAATGTAACGTTTTTTATAATTTATAAACATTAAGTGACATGTCTTTACTATTAGTCCCAAAACAAGGAAAACACAGGAAGTCGCAATCCTGTCTCTGACTCGGTCCCCTAATTTGTAACTATTTCGCTCTTGGTACCAGGCGCTGTATTTCTTCCAAAGCCACCATACAGCCACGTTCTACCTTTAGCTTCTCTAGCCAATGACTATCTACTTTTCTCCATCCAATGACTATCACTAGCTAAGATGAACACATGCTCATCGTAGCAAATTTGTGCACGTGTGCACGTACTTCATTCTTCTCAGCATGCTTGGGATCATGTCAGTGAAATCAGCTATCATCTGTCATTTATTGCTGATATGACTGGTCAAAAAACCAATGAAAAACACCTGAATAGGTCTTTCTATGTAAATGCAGTGAAAGTAACCCAATTTAAAATTAGCGGTAAGGCTCAATTTGTTTGTTCCGCAATTTAAACCTGCTGCTAATTCAGTAATCATGGGAAATATACCATACTTCCCTAATATGAATACAAAAATACCATACAATTTAAGGTCATATTATGGTGATGATCTGACACGTCTATAATCACAGTCTCGAATTGGACTTGTGTTGTTCTGGTCTCGGTCTTGACCCTTTCCCTGCTGTTCCGGTCTCGGTCTCATCTCGGTCTCGCCCCCCTTTGGTCTTGGTCTTGACTAGGACTCGATTTGCTTCGGTCTTGGTTTTGACTTGGTCCCGCTTTAGGTGGTCTCAAACACAGTGCCTACATAATGAGAAAAACAGAAGCAACTGTGTTTAGATTATCTCTCTGTAGGTTGCACTCTGCTGAACCGCAGGAATGTGGAATGTTTACATTGACCATCTGGCATGGGGGTTAGAAACATGATCTGTGCAAGGTAGAAACACCCTTTAATGTATAGACTAGCTGGCAACTTTCTTTACAGTAAGAAGACAATGGAACGTTCACCGAACGACATCTGTGCTGCAATTTCCAAAAGAACTGAGCGAACTTCTCCCTTGATTTGACACAGGATCTACATTATTTGATCACTATACGTAACCGCTGATTTCTTACAACTGGTTCACTAGCCTCTATATCGGTCAACTCATCCTCTGTGTATTCTCGTTTGAACAAGGTTCTATCCCCCGGAAAAAATCTTCTTCCTGATCATATTCGGAGTCAGACATGATACATATGTATTTTCCTTTGTCTCTCAAGCAAATAAACTTTGATTGTCCTTTGGTGAATATCAATGATGAAATAGTTAACTTGCTTTCTAGCTAGCGAATACTAACTTTTGTTTACTGTTACGTATACACCATCCTCTTCTCAAAATAATGCGCGGATTGATGCAGTTGTGAACACAACTGACCGGTTAACACAGGAAAAACCTTTTTATTTGAAATGACAATTATTTTGCAAAACCAACAACTTTTTTTAGAGGCATATCTTCATGTTCTTTGAGTTAACTAATGCCACTAGTCTTAATTTGGAGTGTTTTGAAGTAGTTGTCTGTTTGCAATGCAGCTTTGCTGTAGTGGGACAAATAGTTTCCATTCATGAATTTGGATGATGCTAAGAACTCTAATTACAGCCTGGGACAGAGCTGAATAATGGATTATTGGAAAAAAGGACACTACGTGCATTCACTACGTGAATAACTTTTGGTAAGTGAATTTTCAGAAAAATGTGAATTTTGGATGAACTTTCCCTTTAAGACCACTGACTGACAATGAGCCTAAATATAATATCTGGAGTTGATCTCAGATTTGCTCCCTGAACAGAAAACGATTGCAGATGATTCTGAGTAAAGAAAAATGAGAAAGGATTTTTATGAAAAAATCCACATTCATGACAAATTTCAGTTTACTTAATCCAGCATTGAGAAAAAGACCAGTTCAAATAAAATATTTGGTTAGGTAACTGTAACAAACACTGGCATTGCATGTGCAAAGAAATGTTTTCCAATGGACCATATTATGACCAATCCCTGAGCTTAAATAAATAAGGTAGGAGGCAAGACAACAGCGCAGGGAGAACAGAGGAAGAAATTAATATGAGACAAAAATTAAACAACAGAAGCTACAATCACAACACGAAAACAGAACCATGTTACACTGGGACAGATCCAGACAATAACCAACAAGTCACGTGAGGAAAGGACAACTTAAATATGGATGGTGATCTGGAACACAGGTGAAGTCAATGACAACACTGAACAGGTGTTCCTGCTCCAAATGAGGGAGAGAGGGGGGTTGGATCTCACTGGCACGGCAGGCCTGTGGCTCCAGTCGCGAAATGGACAAGAAAACCAGAAAAGCAAGCAGGCAAGCCAAGTTCAGCCGGCCCGCAATTATAAGTGATGAATGTTGTTGTCCTCACAGGATTCAGACCTGGGTCGCCCACGTGAGAGTCTGTGTCTTTAACCACTACACCAAGGAGCTATACATATGCTAAATGTCGGTATAGCGTCTCAACATTAAATCATTTTGTCACGCCTTAACATCACACTAAGTTTGACTTTTTCTTTAGACACCATTAAGTATTGTGTTAAACTGACTAACGTTTCTTATTAAGTTTACTTCCACCACAAATAGTATCTATGAACTGTATGGCTTTTGCAACAGGTTGTTTTAACAGCTAATTAGCCAGTAATAAGCTAATAGCTATTTCATTTCATAAATGATATTGATACAATAGCTGATTGATATTGATCAGTATAGGTGACGATAACTGACTTTTTCATCAAGTGAAAAGACGAGAGAATCTTGGAAACCCCTATTGTTTTACTGGCCAAGGGGTTGTGATCTAACCTATATTACCCCAAAAAGCATTCACGGATGCGTACTTCGAAAATCTACCAGAAATAGTTGCAATATAACCGTAAACAGTTTTATTTTAGGCTTACTATGAAGTAGCTACTGAAGGTTGTAGCCAGCAAAGTTTTTGTCTATCCTGAACAAATCCTAGTGCATAATTGGTTATTACTGTGACGAGCCTCGAAGGCAGATCTTCTGGGTTGGCAGTACACGTCTTTAACCACTACGCAATTTTACAACATCTACCGATTACGCGGTCTGACAAAAAGATGATAAGTCTGACCCTTTTCATCATACAAAATGTCGTAATCTGGTTATCATTGGTAAATACTGTATCAGAAATTTCTTTGTTTTTCCCTGAGAGAAGGACCTGTTTGTCAGACGTGTAGAGGTGAAATTGGCACCATTTGCATTCAGTAGATCTTGTGTTGCCAGTGGATTGTGTGACTGGAACAGTTACATGTCAGCACAAAATGCCTGCCTGCCAAATTTGACTAATAGCTCCAGTAGCTTGTAGTCTCTTGTTCTCCTTTATGTCTTTGTGTGAACCTGCCCTGCACCTGACCTCAGCCTACTGTAGGTATGTTTGTCTTTGTAACGTACAACATGTCAGCTCATGAAGGTTGATAAACGCTACAGGCCTGGCCCTATAGTAAACTCTCTCTCACACACACAAGCATGCGCGTGTGCACACATATTTCTACTTAGCCTAAATCTTCCCCTAACTGTAGCTTTTTTCCTTAAAATAACACTTAAGCCTAAAAAACAACATTTTTCTAAATGGGACAGGTCAAGTTTTTCTGATTTAACCACAGTTTTGTGGGCGCTGTAGTCCCTGACATACACTGCTGTGCCAAAACATTGTGACTACAGGTGAAGAAAATAACACTGATCATCTCCTAACAAGTGTACATATCAACATCTTGGTAGATTAGATGGTAAGCAAACAATCAGTTCTCTTAGTGAATGTGTTGAATGCAAGAGAAATGGGCAGAAGTAAGGACCTAGGCCCTCAATTAACAATATTGCATAGAAAAGCTTCTAAAGTAAGTTTAAAAAGTAAAATTTAGAATATTTGCAAGTACAAAAAAGTTTTTCAATTGCTTGTACGCTTGATTTACACACACCTGTAAGTACTTTGCCTTGACAAATCAGATACATTCTAAAACATTGTGCTAGTGCACGTGAAGTCTCATTTACATAAAGAACCGCCCTAAATGACCATTTATGGTCACAAACCTTCCCTTTAAAGCTGCAAGAAATGTCACCAATTTCTATCTGCCAACATGGAAATCAAAGAAGGCAAAGAAAAAAGATTTGGATGCAGAAATAGAATTTTTGATCACCAAAGTGGAAGCAAAACAAATCATACTTTTGGAGCCCTCAGCAATAGCTTGACAAATAAGAGAAAAAAATATTGCTTGGAAGCAGGTTAGAGCTGTGGGAAATTCTGCCTCATCTGACTGGATAACAGTTAATGAAATTAATAAGAAATTAATTGATTTGAAAACACATGCAAAATAATATTATGATCCCTAAAAGGCATATAAGCGCAACAGAAGGGCAGAGTGACTCTTCACTGTCTGTTATGGACCAGTGCATTGGCAGCATAACTGGAGACCTCAGGGTCTATCATCATTTGTGATGGTGATACTGAGGAGCCTCTCCCTGATTTCAGAACATAACTGGAGACCACAGTGTCTGTTATCATTTGTGATGGTGATACTGTGGAGCCTCTCCCAGACCCCGAAGGAATATCAGACACACCAACTGATGGGAAGTCCAGCTTTATTTCACAACCATATTCAGACATGGAGTACATCTAAATATACTTTCTTAATAATAAATATAACAAAAATACAAAATATATGCAAAACGAAATCTACTCTTAAGCCAAACATCATTATCAACAAAAAAATCTGCACACTCATTGAAAACACGCTCCCTTGCGTAATGCAGCTTGTCAGATCCTCCAGCAATGCAGTAATCAGATTTGTGAAAGTGTAAAAGAATCTGTAAATGCGTATCGAGTTTTGTGAATGTGCACAGGAATCTGCAAATGTGTATTCAGATTCTGTGTGTGCGTAATCAGAATTGTATGTGTAAAATATTTGTAAGATTTTTTGAGATTTGAGATTTGTCAATGTGTGGACAAATCTTGTAAATGCATGCATATATCTGTGAATGTGTAGACAAATCTGTAAATGCGTAGACAAATCTGTAAATGCTTATACGAACAAGTCATCAGTTACAACTCAGACGGGCCTCTCAATTCGTTGTCTTTTTACATGTGACTTTTGCTACACTTCTACCGCAGCAGAGATCTGCAAAAGCGTGTTGCGATTTGCAAGTGTGTGTGGAGATTTGCAAATGCGTGTGGAGATTTGTATGTTTTGCCACCAGGCGGCGGTAGGACGCACTAATTTTAAGCGTGACATTGATGGCCTGGTAAAGTAGTGGTTTAAGGTATGCCATTTAAGTCTATATTAAATAAATATGTCTCCCTGAAAAGCTTCTCAGAATTATTGAGGCTGCTAACCGCCTTGACGAGACGGGATGGGGTATGGGCTCTAATTCAGGACATCCTGGGTTGCACATCCATTTGATTCAGGTAAGAATTTTAGCTAAATTTTCTTTGTAAAGTGAACATCATTACTTTCGTATTATATGTAGGTTAGATGTCTAGATGCTGTATGTAAACCAAATTAACATGATGACACTGTGGACACAAGTGACGGCAAAATGTTAGATACAGTAGCTAGCCACAGTCCTAATGTAGCTACTTGTGTGCTGAGTTAGCAATTGTTTTTGCTAAATTACAGTACAGTAACCTAATGTTTGCTAAGTTAGTCTCATACATAATCGTTAGTGATAACAAATGCTACCAGTAATGTGTATCTTGTTAGTTAATCAATGTAAACAAGTGCAACCGTAGCTACCAATAAATCATGTATTTATTAAATTCACTCCGTACAGTAGTTGCTTCAGATACTGATATAGCCTAAATTGACTAACTTGCCTTGATTCTTGGTTGATTCAATTGCTTGAATACTGACTTACAAATTACTCTGTTTTTTATGTTCACCACTAGGAGATAGATGTACCAGGATAAGTGTGAAGAACCGGTGCCCACTAACTGCTGATCATCCTGTAGCTGGTCTATCCACCGTTGGGGATGTGACAGGCAATTATGTCCAGCAGGGCAGGTAGCCTAACCACCAACCCTTGCTGTAGATCATACTGGTCTACAGGCACTGTTGGAGGTGTGACAGGCAATGTCCAGCAGAGCAGGTAGTGATGACATGAGTACTTGTGAGAATGGTAAGCATGGCATTCTGAAGTTCTCAGTCTCCCATTGCTGGCTGGTCTCTCAAGTTAGCATGGTAGGTCCATATATGGGAGACCAGAATTGCTCTAAGTGTCCTGAACATTGTGTTGACTTTTGGATGGGTTGTTAAACGGGATCCTGACTGATCACTACATAACTAATGGCACATAGCTATCTCTCCAACAATAAGTGCTGAGTCAGTTGATGTACTCCTGGATAATTTTAATGCCAAAATATTGAATGTCATGGATCGTGTTGCACCGGTAAAGGTAAAGAAAACTATGAGCAAACAGAAAACACCATGGAGAACCACCATGATGGTAAGCGCCCAGAAAAGAGAATGAGTTACGCAGGGCGTAACAGCAACATTTATCGGGAATGATCAACAAGAATATCAACAATACCCGCACTCTATTTGCCATGGTCGACAAGCTTACAAACCCCCTAAAGGAGATAGCAACAGAACTCATGTCCACTGTGAAATGTAATGAATTTGCATGTTTCTTTAATGAAAAAATTCTAAGTATTAGACAGACCATCAGAACTACACAGTCTAACAAGGACTCTGTACCATCACCACGACCACCAAGACATAACTTGGTTATTATGTCGCATTTTAATACAATTGATCAAAAATCCCTAGAAGAAACAGTTCAGCATCTTAAAGCTTCCACATGTTGTCTTGACACACTGCCATCAGACTTTTTTAAAACAATTTTTAACTCTATAACAATGGACCTACAGCAAATAGTTAATAGCTCTCTGCAATCAGGCATTTTCCCAATGTTTCTAAAAACAGCTGCCATTAAGCCCCTATTAAAAAAGAGAACACTGGATGCATCTATAATGAACAACTATAGACCTGTATCAAATCTCCATTTTATAGCCAAGATCATTGAGAAGGTTGTCTTCAATCAACTCAGCAATTTTGTGATCTCAAGCGGTCTCTTAGACAAATTTCAGTCAGGTTTCCGACCTCACCACAGTACTGAAACGGCCCTGATTAAAGTTTTAAATGTTATACGGCTGAATACTGATTCTGATAAAATAACAGTTCTGGTTCTATTAGATCTCAGTGCAGCATTTGACACTGTAGATCATAGAACACTTATAGATAGGCTAGAAAATTGTGTAGGATTCTCGGGGACAGTCCTTGATTGGATCAGATCTTATCTAGATGGCCGGAGATACTTTGTCACCATTGGTAATCATGAATCTGATAGGGTGGCTATGACATTCGGAGTTCCACAGGGATCAGTTCTCGGACCGCTTCTGTTCAATCTCTATATGTTACCTCTGGGCCAAATTCTACAGAACAACAACATTAACTACCACAGCTATGCTGATGATACTCAAATATATATGGCTCTCGAACCGTATGACAACAGCTCAATAGACTCTCTGTGTCACTGTATAGAGCACTTAAATACCTGGATGGACCAAAATTGTCTACAATTAAACCAAGATAAAACTGAGATTATTGTGTTTGGCAACAAAAATAAAAGAACTAGTGTTAGTAAAGAGCTAGACTCTCGGGCCCTTAAAACCAGGGATCAAGTGCGTAATCTTGGTGTTCTAATAGACTCAGACCTCACATTTAACAGTCATATCAATGCGGTCACCAAAACAGCATTCTATCATCTAAAAAATATAGACAGAATCAAAGGCTTGGTGTCCCAAAAAGACCAAGAGAAGCTCATCCATGCTTTTATCTCTAGTAGGGTTGACTACTGTAATGGCCTCTTAACTGGACTCCCAAAAAAGTCTGTAAAACAGCTGCAGCTCATTCAGAATGCAGCTGCTAGAATGTTAACCAGGACCAAGTGAACAGAGCACATCACTCCGGTTCTTAAATCTTTACATTGGCTTCCAGTCAGTTACAGAATAGATTTCAAAGTGGTGCTTTTAGTTTATAAATCTCTGAATGGTTTAGGACCCGAATACATTTCTGATATGTTTGAAGAATATAAACCGAGCAGGGCTCTTAGATCCATGAACACTTGTCAGCTAGTAGAGCCCAGAGCCTAAACTAAACATGGAGAAGCTGCGTTTAGCACTTATGCTGTACACAACTGGAATAAACTACCAGAAGATCTTAGACGTGCCCCAAAAGTATCCATTTTTAAATCCAGGTTAAAAACACTACTCTTTTCACGTGCCTACGACTGAGCACTTAAACTTAACCACACTGTTTAGCCTTATAGCTTCTTATGTTTTTATCCCATTTCTAATCTTTTCTTTAATCTTTATATGTTTTCTTATTGTATTTCTATTATTATGATGTTTTCATTTGTTTTAAAGTTTTAATTTGAGTATTTATTTTTATGTTATTGTATTTTTATATATTTTTTATTTTATTTTTCTTTGTAAAGCACATTGAATTGCTTCGATGTATGAATTGTGCTATATACAGTATCTCACAAAAGTGAGTACACCCCTCACATTTTTGCAAATATTTGATTATTTCTTTTCATGTGACAACATTGAAGAAATGACACTTTGCTACAATGTAAAGTAGTGAGTGTACAGCTTGTATAACAGTGTAAATTTGCTGTCCCCTCAAAATAACTCAACACACATCCATTAATGTCTAAACCGCTGGCAACAAAAGTGAGTACACCCCTAAGTGAAAATGTCCAAATTGGGCCCAAAGTGTCAATATTTTGTGTGGCCACCATTATTTTACAGCACTGCCTTAACCCTCTTGGGCATGGAGTTCACCAGAGCTTCACAGGTTGCCACTGGAGTCCTCTTCCACTCCTCCATGACGACATCACGGAGCTGGTGGATGTTAGAGACCTTGCGCTCCTCCACCTTCCGTTTGAGGATGCCCCACAGATGCTGAATGGGGTTTAGGTCTGGAGACATGCTCAGCCAGTCCATCACCTTTACCCTCAGCTTCTTTAGCAAGGCAGTGGTCGTCTTGGAGGTGTGTTTGGGTTCGTTATCATGTTGGAATACTGCCCTGTGGCAGTATTCCAACAGTGAGGGGATCATGCTCTGCTTCAGTATGTCACAGTACATGTTGGCATTCATGGTTTCCTCAATGAACTGTAGCTCCCCAGTGCCGGCAGCACTCATGCAGCCCCAGACCATGACACTCCCACCAACATGCTTGACTGTAGGCAAGACACACTTGTCTTTGTACTCCTCACCTGGTTGCCGCCACACACGCTTGACACCATCTGAACCAAATAAGTTTATCTTGGTCTCATCAGACCACAGGACATGTTTCCAGTAATCCATGTCCTTATTCTGCTTGTCTTAAGCAAACTGTTTGTGGGCTTTCTTGTGCATCATCTTTAGAAGAGGCTTCCTTCTGGGACGACTGCCATGCAGACCAATTTGATGCAGTGTGCGGCGTATGGTCTGAGCACTGACAGGCTGACCCCCCACCCCTTCAACCTCTGCAGCAATGCTGGCAGCACTTATATGTCTATTTCCCAAAGACAATCTCTGGATATGACGTTGAGCACGTGCACTCAACTTCTTTGGTCGACCATGGCGAGGCCTGTTCTGAGTGGAACCTGTCCTGTTAAACCGTTGTATGGTCTTGGCCACCGTGCTGCAGCTCAGTTTCAGGGTCTTGGCAATCTTCTTATAGCCTAGGCCATCTTTATGTAGAGCAACAATTATTTTTTTCAGATCCTCAGAGAGTTCTTTGCCATGAGCTGCCATGTTGAACTTCCAGTGACCAGTATGAGAGAGTGTGAGAGCGATAACACCAAATTTAACACACCTGCTCCCCATTCACACCCTAGACCATGTAACACTAACGAGTCACATGACACCGGGGAGGGAGAATGGCTAATGGGGCCCAATTTGGATATTTTCACTTAGGGGTGTATTCATTTTTGTTGCCAGCGGTTTGGACATTGATGGCTGTGTGTTGAGTTATTTTGAGAGGACAGCAAATTTACACTGTTATACAAGCTCTACACTCACTACTTTACATTGTAGCAAAGTGTCTTTTCTTCAGTGCTGTCACATGAAAAGATATAATCAAATATTTGCACAAATGTGAGGGGTGTACTCACTTTTGTGAGATACTGTAAATAAACTTGCTTGCTTGCACTGATGGTATGAGTATGGGTTTTAGACCATATCATGGCAAAATATCAAATATGGGCCTCATAACTTACCTGGTAAAATAACAGGTTTAATAACAATCTTTTGGCTAATGAAAAAACCTTCTGTTCATGTGTATTAATTAGTCTATATGTCTTTACTGTTCCTGTCCATTCCATCAGTGACCATATCTGTCTGTTTATTCAGAGCTCGGATGCTGCAGACTACCACAGGTACTGGGTCTAAAAGAAGTTCATATATCTGAGGTGGTGGAAAATACGGATGCATCTACCTTTGAAAGACCTCTGCTCATATCATCCAGTCATGAAGGGTAACTGAGTTTTGGGCTGGTAACTGAGATGTTGCTTTTTCAAATTTCCCAGATGAAAGTTCTTAGTTTACCCTTGAGCAAGGCCTAACCTTTTTTCTCCTGTTGGTCTCTCTGTCTTAGAGTACTTGCTAACTGACCAAAATGTAAACATTTGTGGAGGGAGAGGTGATTGGAAGATGTATGACAGCTAGCTGCTTGAGAAAAATATTGGTTAAGGCCCTGAACTACCCAATTTACAATTCAAGGGCTAGACATTTTTAACTCTTCATTTGCGATTGTTGATTTCTTTCTTTGGCAATGTTAATCTAATTAGATCAGGTGTGTAAGCAGTTGAGTATTTCAAATACATGGAATAACTGGGGGTCCCAGAGGAGTTTTGACAACCACTGCAAAAATCCACCCACCATGTAATCTCTAGTCCAGAATCCAAACCAGTAAATCTACAGTATCTTGCCTCTGGTAGTAGCTACACAGACATCTGTTAACATTTTATTTCTTGCTGATTTTCTTTAAGTCCTAGACACACAAGGGTGCAGAGGGAAACACTCTAGATACCTTGAGGGAATGGAGAACCAGACTACTTTCAGGGCATGTCCTCCTGAGTCAGTTTACTACTCCCAGTACCTCTACAGTTCCAGCCAATCTCACACAATCTGAAAAACCCATCAGTTTGGCACCAAGCTTCATTGGCTTCCATAATAGCTAATATGGGCCTGATTTATCCTCTCTATGAAACAATAACTGTTTTCCAGTCTGGATGGATGCTGTCCAGTGGTTGGATACAGCTTTGACATATACAGACTCAGTCATTATCATGGGCCTTATGGTCTGTATGTGTGTTTGACATGCATTTAATGTTTCCATATTTAATAAAATTATTTGAATTATCTTTTTGTTTGTCAGTCATTCTTCAATATTCATACTTAAATTGTCTCTGAATAATAAATAGTAATGTAAGATATTTCAGCAATTAGACAGGAAGGGGTGTAGTATATGACAAACATACGACAACTAAGGTCTGTTCTTAGGCACGATGTGATGCAGAATGCCTGGATACATTTCTTCACATTGTATATCAGCCATTCACCTGAAACGTGAATTACTGTTTATTACTGTTATAAACCTGTTACTAACTTGTACCAGATCCTATAGCTAATCAACATTTAATGTTTGAACAACTCAGTTTATAATTCTATAGTACTAATCAGGCGATAGAGTTAACAACATTAAGATCTTAATTTCATCACTAATGTAAATAACACATTTCACACTAAGTACTAGTGTTTAATCAATTTTATTTCAGACCGAGGCAGGATTCAAACTGGGGAGTTTTAATTGTTCTGCCACAGTCTGACAATGTTGGTGATTGTAGATTTTAAGAAAAAATCATGACCCCAAAATAAGTGTGCTATACAGGTCCAGGCATTCATGTGATTCTCATATATAAAAAAATGGACTAGAACAAAACATTTTACTGGTTGTTGAGGGTCAGGCTGTCCACCCAATCCATTCCTAGTGAGTTGTGTTCATCTACTGCTTGAAAGATTGTCAGCACTCATTAGGGTTTCAGCAGTTCACTGGTGAAACCCAATTGTGTTTGTTCCAGTTCATTATTATTATTATTATTATAATTCCGGCAAAAAATTGTGTTTTTTGCAAATTCCCGTGAGATTAAATGGCTTAAAGGTGCCCAAATTTATATGGTAGTAAAGGGCCAAGGGCCGCAACTTCTGGTGCAGTAGCATGCATGTTGGCCTTATGGTGGCGCTGTCACAAGTCTCCAAAGTTGCACTATTAGCAAGCTCACCGCGCCCACCCCTTGTGACCTAGAGTCTTCAAAATTGGTACATAGGTGTATCTCCTCATGATGAGCATTTTTGCTATTGGGACCCATAAAGTCCGCCATGATGGATTTTCCGCCATTTTGGATTTCTTGAAAAAAACAAAAAAATTAACTCCTCTGGCACCAAATGACCAATCTTCACGTACTTTGATATTTGGCATCTAGGGACCATGGTCTTCAAAAGTTATATCAGCCAGACCATTATGTCAAAAAACATGGATGCTATTGACCAATGAACATGTGAGGGGGCATGGTTTTGCACATATATAGACACATCTCCTACAAGGATAATGGTATAATAAATCTACTTGGTACATATGTTGAAAAGGAAAATACGGAAAAAATGACTGCAAGGATTTTTTTCTCAACCACATGGTGGCGCTATTGAGGTTTTCACATTAGCAAGATCACCATACTCACTCCGTTGAAAATCCAGCCATGAAAAGAGGTAGATAAGTCCACCTCCTCACAAGGAACATATTTGCCATTGGGACTCATTAACTTCGCTTTAATGGTTTGGCGGCCATTTTGAATTTTTGAAAAACACTAAAAAATTAACTTCTCGGGCAACAAATGTCCAATCTTCACGCACTCTGATATTTGGCATCTATGGATGATGATCTTCAAAAGTTATATCAATCAGGCCAGTATGTTGAAAAACATGGCCGCCATTGACGGATGAACATGTGCAGGGGTGTGGTTTTGCTCATATATAGACACATCTTCTATAAGGATAATGGTATTATGATTCAACTTGGTGCATATGTTAACAAAGATAATAAGACATTAATGACTGCAAAGATTTTTTTATCAACCACACGGTGGCGCTACTGAAGTTCCCCACATTTGCAAGCTCACCACGCTCACCATGTTTAAAATAAAATCTTGAAAAGAGGTATATAAGTCCAACACCCCCCAAGGAACATATTTGCAATTGGGACCCATTAAGTTGGGCGTAATGGTTTTTCAGCAATTCTGAATTTGTGAAAAATGCTTCAAACGCTATTTCTGTAGCATCAAATGACAGATTTAAACCTTTTCACAAGTACATTTTAAAATATCACTGAAGGCCCCTCAGTGTGATTTCTTAATGCATATTATTTCAGTATGCACTGACAATTCCAGAATTGTATATTATTACAACAAAAATTGCCACCACAGCAGCCCATAAACACCATGTTGCTTATTAGATATGGAGCAGTATTCTGATTTCAACTGGTTAAAATTATATTTTGAAACTATTTAGGGCAATAATACTGTTAAAGAGCATACTGAATATTTATTGAGCAACCTTCTAAGATGTGTTATTTTCCTGAGGATCACTCCACTTGTCTTATCAATAAAACATATGCTAAGCAGCAGACAATGGTTTGCGTGTTAATAATGCCTTTATTTACGTGATTAGTCACTGTTTCACTAAAGATGGTGAAAAATAATGAATTCCGATTCTTGCATATTTAGTAATGGACAAATATGATCAGTGAAAAATACCTTTATGAAGGTTGTGTTGAGCTTGTTTGGCTAATTACTGTTTACGTGCGCAGCCATTTTTGTTTTCGTTCCACTGAATTCTGGGATCAAATGTCTCTGCGATCAAAGATGGTTGAACAAGACGATTCACCAATCTGACCGGAAGTTCAAATCTTGATTACCTTCCTGTCTCTGAGTCACCTGTATCTGACTTTGTTTGATAAACAATCTTTAGCATACACATTGCAAATCGTGAAATACCACATGTGCGACAGATCAGACATCATGTAATGTCCCAGCTAACAATTTTCCGTTGTCACAATGTTGTTACGATTTTATCTGGCAACCGAAATTAGGTAGCAGCAACGTTGTCAGCTAGGTTGCCACAACCGGAAAAGTGAAAGTTTTCTTGTTGTCGCTACAA
The DNA here is from genome assembly GCA_016801175.1 of Esox masquinongy. Classification (NCBI taxonomy): domain Eukaryota; kingdom Metazoa; phylum Chordata; class Actinopteri; order Esociformes; family Esocidae; genus Esox; species Esox masquinongy. Next base: position 1,978 of record JACXGI010003562.1, on the reverse strand, counting down.
CGTAACTAATTGACGTTGTCAGTTGGTCGCTAGCATGTCGTAGCAACGTGGTATTTCTAAGGTTGTAGGTTGGTAATCGCGAATCCCAGGCATCCTATCCAGTTGACCATTCATTGACCTTTTCCTCTTACATTTTCTATATTCATACATAGAGCTAGAATATGTACAGCTAAGTTCATTTCTGTCCAGTCAACATCTTGACAGTTTTCTCCAACTTTGTGTTTACCTTCTCCAACTGTTCCATGAAATCTTAAATGTGCAAAACACATTTCAGCAGGGTTCTACACCGACGTTTAGTTTTACAGTGAGGTATAATGTATAAATATTATACATTTATTTTATCAACCCCTTCCCAGATATAATAATGGCAATGCTGTTAGATCATCAGTCCAGACATTTTCTCCTAGCAAATTACATGACATATCCTGTAAAATACAAGAGCCCCATATGTAGCAAAAAAGTATATACATTTACAAACAAACCAGAACATTTATGTAATTTAAAAAATATTTTATTTATCACCCACCTCACACTCCCAAGTTGGTCAGCAGCGCAGAAATTAAAATCAGAACTGTCTGCGACTTAGTAACCATCAGGAAGAATAAAGTAGCAAATCTCATCTAGTTAACTCCAATGAAACTGTAGGTCTTCAGTGGAAATAGCCATCATAAACAGTATTTTCTTCCGCTAGTAGAGTTCTATCCTTCTCCAATCACTGACTGACATTTTTGTTCCAGCTATCAGCTGATCAAATTTAGAAATATTATCAAACTGGCCATTTTACAAATAATTAAAATATAAGAACACAACCCAATATGAATGCTTTACTCTTCATTGGGTTCTTTTCTTTTCAAATGGTGAAGAATTGTGAAATCATGAAAATACGAAAAAATTAACAATAAATTGAAACAAACAATTAATATTATCCAACTGACAAAATACAATCACACAAGCAAACACGGACACTTAACTCTTCCTTTTTGTCAGAAATGAGTCTGAGTGGTCTTCAATTCTATCTTCACCTTCCTCTACCGTTGGACCCGTTGCTGCACCTGGAAATGGACAATGAAAACCAGTTTAAAAACAGTATAAAACAGAGTGTCAACCATTTGATTCAATTCGTTCATAATTTATTTATATAACTTTTACAATTTTGTCAAATATCTTGTTGAATCATTACTTGTGGAATTCATAGTAAAAATCTTTATATTTGAGTACTATATTTGAGAAGTGACTCGATGTTCATCTATGTTTGAAAAAAGTTACCAACCAAGCTAGTTAGTAGTTGACTTACTGTACTGTAGCTTGCTAACGTTTGAGCTAACATTAGTTGGCTTGCTAGACAGTGCTGTAATTCGATTTGAACTATCAAAGTGATTTCAGGTAAATGACAGATGGTTATCTATCTGCTTTGTAAAGAAGTTAAATACGCTTACCTGAGATTCCTTGTCCACAAATGATGACGGTGCTCCAGAAATGATGTCGGCTTAACTAACTAAACTGATGTTTGTTTAACGTAGTCGTACAGTACTGTTATTTAGCTATTTAGCCAGGTACAGTGGATATAAAAAGTCTACACACCCCTGTTAAAATGCCAGATTTTTGTGATGTAAAAGAATGAGCCAAAGATAAATCATGTCAGAACTTTTTCCACTTTCAATGTGACCTATAATGTGAACAATTCAATTGAAAAACAAACTGAAATCTTTGAGGGGGATAAATGAAAAATAAAAACCTTACAATAACCTGGTTGCATAAGTGTGCACACCCTCTTATAATTGGGGATGTGGCTGTGTTCAGAATTAACCAATCATATTCAAACTCATGTTAAATAGAAGTCATTACACACCTGCCATCATTTAAAGTGACTCTGATTAATCACAAATAAAGTTCAGCTGTTCTAGTAGGATTTTCCTGACATTTTCTTAGTTGCATCTCAGAGCAAAAGCCATGGTCCGCAGAGAGCTTCCAAAGCATC
>JACXGI010003561.1:25548-61357 GCA_016801175.1 Esox masquinongy | reverse complement strand
TGAAAATGTCCAATGAAAATAATTATAATCTACATACAAGAAATAATTGGTTTATTCAAACACTTTTGTGGATTTAAAGCTTGCTGTGGTGTGTGTGTGTGTGTGTGTGTGTGTGTGTGTGTGTGTGTGTGTGTGTGTGTGTGTGTGTGTGTGTGTGTGTGTGTGTGTGTGTGTGTGTGTGTGTGTGTGTGTGTGTGTGTGTGTGTGTGTGTGTGTGTGTGTGTATAGACTACGGTGTGCTCAAGGTGTTTGAGGTCAAATACCGCACTAATGATGAGAAGTCAACAGATGAGACCACTAAACCCTGCTCTGACACGGAGGCCTTCAACACCTTATCTGAGAGGTCTGCACACACATTCAGAGAGAGACAGAGTTGAAATGAAGGATGGAGTGTTTAGTGCTACATCCTTTATTTCCTAACTTCAGAATCCTGTTGGCATGTTTCCTGTAATGAGCAATAAAACATTTTATCAGCGGCAAAATCTGTGGTTGATTTACTAGCCAAATGTTGAAATGCAAAAATCAAGCAACTTTTTCCTTTTCTGGGGATTATTTTTTTCAAATGTTAATGGATTAATGGATTGATTCAACCCTTGGTCTGGAGATATTTAGCCACTCCTTACATTTGTTCAGCTACGCCAGAGTCTCATCGAGAATAGTACAGCTGTTTGGCCATACAGATGTGCTGTATATCATAATGAGTGTACCTGTGTACAAGCAGCCTGTAAATGTTCATGCAGGTGTGACGGTAAAGGGCAGTGTCAAGTGACGACCCCAAGCAGTGTGTGTGACCTCTGTAACTCCGTCCAGTTGAATCAGCCCTACCTTGAAGTAACCTATGGTTGCCTTGAAAGCAGTAAGTAGCTTAGACAAGCATCCGCACAAAAACACACTGACTCTGAAACCCACAGTATTTTATGGTTCTGCTTTAAATTACGTTCGGCTTGTGACGACTTTACCCACCGTTTATAAAACTTGACAAACGAGTATAGGCGCTTTATAACCCATTGATGTAGGTCTTTTGGTGGAACTGTGAAACATCCGTAAGATAAACGTCATTTAAAACGGGAACTGTTGGTCTCTATATGAGGGTTATGTGCTTGTATGAATCTGCTCTTCTTCTTCACAGAGCAGGTGACTACTTGTGATGGGGCTGGCATGGTGCATCTGGAGTGTGGTAAGAGACATCACCCCGACAACCCCGTCACCCCGACAACCCCGTCACTCTGTGGATTTGTCTGGTGAGTCTTTCACCCTCTCCCCCGGCTGTGTCTTTTAGGCAACGGCGTGGTCTTTGTTCAGAAGGCGGTGTACGGGAGGACGGACAGCCAGACTTGTAGTCGGGGGCGACCACAGGGTCAGCTGACTAACACACAGTGTTCCCAGGAAGGAACTCTGACTCGCTGGTCCCAGAGGTACGCATACACACACACACACACACACACTCATACATACATACTAACACACAAACACGCAGAAATACACACCTGTTGATAGATAGGGTTACATTGTAGATACATCGTGGTTTTCTAATAGTCCTGCTGTTGCCGTGTGGTTCTTCTGCTGTTGCCGTGTGGTTCTTCTGCTTTTGGCGTGTGGTTCTTCTGCTGTTGCCGTGTGGTTCTTCTGCTTTTGGCGTGTGGTTCTTCTGCTGTTGCCGTGTGGTTCTTCTGCTGTTGCCATGTGGTTCTTCAGGTGCGATGGGAAGCGGATGTGTGAAGTGAACATGAAAGTGAATCACGATACCGACCCGTGTTACGGAACCTTCAAATACCTGGATGTCACGTACATCTGCATGGCTGCCAGTCAGTATTACTCCATCACAGTAGGAAGGGCATGGACATCGCCGGTGTCTGTCTGATGTTATTAGTTGGGTGACTCTTTAACTTCTTTGGAGGACAGGGTTGCCAGACTTGATTGACAGTATGAGACAACAAACACACCTTAAATCCCGCAAACTGTGCAAAAAAACAGTCTAAATGCTTTTTCCTATACAAACGTATCTATGAAATAGCCAAGTTGTGCCGGAAACCACCCCATCTGGCAACACTGCTGGCAGATGCCTCCTGATGACCTTGTTTGAGTGATGTCGGTGGGTATCCACCAATCACGAAACAGAAAATGAATTGCTTGAAAATGACGTTGACACTCGGATGAGACCTTTTCCTGTCTGTCCTTGATTACTCTCTCGTCCTCTTTTTCCTGACAGCCCATTATGTCAAGTTTAAGTTTGTTTATTAGTCGTGTAGATACACACATGAACTAAACAGCACTATACAGAGACTACATTGAGACAACACCAACACTACATAGAAACTACACAGGGAATAAGGAGTGCAGCAACATGGTCATGTTATTATTAGTTATTTATTATCCGTGTGGAAGTGCTGATAATGTGTGTTGTGTTTTCAGGGGTCAGTATCACCTGTAGTGACTCGACCAGCTCCCTGGACTGTGGTGAGGACATGATTATAGACACACCTAACAACTCCCTCTGCCTACTTCCTGTGTAGTTCTGGGTGTTATTCAGTAATTGTGTTTAGTACGGTTGGGTGTATCTAGTGCGGTTGGGTGTTTTGTGTGGTTGGGTGTGTTTTGTGTGGTTGGGTGTGTTTAGTGTGGTTGGGTGTTTCTAGTGTGGTTGGGTGTGTTTAGTGTGGTTGGGTGTGTTTAGTGTGGTTGGGTGTGTTTAGTGTGGTTGGGTGTGTTTAGTGTGGTTGGGTTAGAGTATGGTGATTTCATATGTATTCACCCCACTTGGACTTCTTATTGTGTTGTAATACAAAGTGGGATTGAAATGAAATGAATTTGGATTTATTTTTGTCAACAATCCTCACAAAATATTTTGTAATATTACATGCAGGAATAATTATGTATTTTTGTCATATCAATGTCAAACATACTCGATTAGATAAGCATTCATCCCCCCGTGTCAATGCGTTAGAAACACCTGCAAAAACCGCAGACAAAAGTGTGGACCCTAAACTCTCTTCGTGAAATGTAACAAAATTGTTTATAGGTCAAAACATTTTGTGACATGTGTGTTTTCTGGACATTTGTACTGAGATCAAACATTGCATTCAGCAAGCCCCGTGCAATGAAGTACATGTTGGCCAGTGTTAACAGCCCTAGTGCGTGTGTGTGCATTTGTGTGTGCGTGTGTGTGCGTGTGTGTGTGTGCGCAGGCAAGGGTGTGATAAAGGTGTTCCATGCTAACTTTGGACGCAGGGACGGCACTACCTGCTCAGCCGGACGCCACGAGCTCAGCAACCAGAACTGCCTGCAACCCAACACCCTGGACGTGGTAAAGAAATGGTAACCCATCCCTCTCTTTGGTGTTTTGAGGTGGCATTCAAATATCCCCAGTGGGTTTGAGCTTTCTTGAGGTTCAGTTCCCACAGGGGACCAGTGCACAAAAAAGTAGTGAACTGTTCTCCGTCCTGTTGCTCTGATAAGAAATCCGAATGATGTGACTGTTTAACTGCAGGTGTGAGGGAAAGAGTCACTGCACTGTGGGTCACGACCCGACCTTCGGTGACCCCTGTTACGGAACCTACAAATATCTGGAAATTTCCTACAGATGTCTTGGAGGTGAGTACCGAGCAGCAGACACAGGAGAGAAGAGGAAAGGAACGAGTGACGACGAGGAAGCAAGGGGAGACTATTGAGATGATAGAGAGGAATTAGTTAGAAGAGATTGTGAAAATAGAGGAGGTGGTGGTGAGATGAGAGTTGGTGAAGACTTTTGGAGATGGAGGAGATAATTAGGGAGAAGAGGAGATAATGAGAGAGAAGAGCAGATAATGGGGCAGAAGAGAAGATGGGGAGATGATGGGTTGAGGAGGAAGAGGAGGTGGGGAAGTGATGGGGAGAGGAGGAGGTGGGTAGATTATAGTTGTTGAAGATGTAGAGGAGAGCACAGTTGTGGGGGAGAGGAAGCCCCTTTGTGTTATCCTGACTGTCACCTCCCTCTGACCCTACAGGGTATTGATTGCCTGGCTTGGTCCTGGGACCTCCTTCTGTGAGTCTGACCCTACTGGTGATCTATTTTATTTCAATATGAATCCATTCTATGAAAAGATGTGCTAGATGTGTAGCTGACTTTTCTTCTTCTCCAGAAGGACGACTTGGCCGACTGGATTCATTTTTTGCTTTGCTCTTATCCGATATCCAACACGCTGCAACCTTGGTCAATCAATTAAGCAACAAATCAATAAATCTGTTAAATGAATGCAAACGATTGTCTGGATGTCCTTTTTGATGTAGTCATTTTGATACATTGGTTGTTTTTCTCAAAGTGTAAACTAGTCCTGACTGATTTCAAATTGCCCTCTACTTGCCCTCCAACACCACCTCCTGCTGATTCTGGTCTCTGGCCCTCCAACACCACCTCCTGCTGATTCTGGTCTCTGGCCCTCCAACACCACAAATTTGGCACAATTTTTTCATGAGAACATAGTACGGAGACCTATATCAATACACAGTGGCCTTCCCATTTTAGAAAACATTATCATATAATTTCGCACGCTATATCAATTGCCCCATTCACCTTTATTGTAGCTGGGAGAGGCTTCCTTTGAAAACATCGTAAACTCTCAAAACTGTATTCATTCCAAACATTTTTCTCCATAGTCCAGGATTAGGCTAGATAATCCGAAAAAAGGCCCCAGGATAAAAAATAGCGAAGCTTTCCTTTAACTGATGACATTGAAATCATATGTCCATAGTGTCTCTTGTTTGTGAGTTTACATGTCTGGAATGTCCATGTTAAAGGGGCCCGTCCTTCAACATCCTCTGTACCGCTGTCTCAGTCAAACTAGTATGAAACCACAAAACAAGGCAAATATACTGGAATTTATTTCCACAGATTTTTTGTCATTTACAATATTATACTGCGGTCACAATGTCAATTTACTAATCATCTTTGAAATCAGGCATTGTAGTGCTTACACGGTTGTAGTGCTTACATGGTTTTAGTGCTTACACGGTTGTAGTGGTTAGTGTTACATTATAAATAGTACCTTAACATAGTGTTCACATGCTAGTGTTTCTTCTATGGAGACATATACACAATGCAGAATGCTACTGAAAAACTACCTAAATATGTATCATGGTAAAAAAAATAGAAATACAAAATGTATACTCAAAAAACTCAATTGAAGTGTACTGTGTATACAGCTCAAAAGTTTGCATACCCTTGGATAATTGGTATCATATGTACCATTAGTAAAGAAAGCATAAGTGAGGCAAAACATGGGATTCACATTCAACTGTGGGTCATAACAGAATGGCACAATCATAGAACAAAACATGGCAACAGAGAAACAAATGAACTGACCCCTGTTCAAAAGTCTGCATACACTTAGTTCTTAATACTGTGCACACTCAGAAATAGGAGTACCAGTGTGTACTTAAAAGGGTACAAATGCTTGTCGCTGGGGGGGGGGGTACTTTTTTGAGAGACAATTGTGTACCCTGTAGTGCCAGTCCATTTTTGGACCTTATCAAATTCTACCAGCAAATGACCTACACACGTTTTCAATGCTGCAGGGTCCAATGTAGCCCCTCCCCTCAGGGGTGAAATGGTGCACATTTGTTCTTTCTTTTGTTTTATTTCACTCTGTACCATTTCTTTTAGTCAAAAGGTGCTCTTCTGTCCCAATAAAGACCAGCATTGTACCTTTGAGGGAACATTCTTCAAAAGTGTACCTATAAGTACAGAACTGTTCTTGTTTCGTACCTCCATTTTTGAGTGTGTATTGCACCAATTAGCATCAATGACAGCGTGCAGTCTTTTGTAATAGTTGTGTATGAGGCCATGAATTCTTGCAGGTGGTATAGCTGCCCATTCGTCTTGGCAAAATGTCTCCAGGTCATGCAAAGTCTTTGGTCGTCTTGCATGAATCGCACAATTGCGATCTCTCCGTAGTGGCAGGTCTTTTGACAGTTCTTTTCTGCTTCCCATGGCTCAGTATTTAGCCTGCTCAGTGCATCCACGTGAGAGCTAACAAACTCAATGACTATTTATACACAGACACTAATTGCAATTTAAAAAGCCACAGGTGTGGGAAATTCACCTTTAATTGCCATTTTCACCTGTGTGTGTCACCTTGTGTGTCTGTAACAAGGCCAAACATTCAAGGGTATGTAAACTATTGATCAGGGCCATTTGGGTGATTTCATCATTATCATTTAAAAAGGAGCCAAACATCTATGTGATAATAAATGGCTTCATATGATCACTATCCTTACATAAGAGTTTTTTTGCATGATAAGTCATATTTTCAAAATCATTGCCAAAATGTCACAATTTCTGCCAGGGTATGCAAACTTATGAGCACATTCTACATTCTAAAAATTATAAAAATATAGTTGATTCAAACATGAACTTGCAAACTATAACTATAACAAAAAGCACCAAATGAAAAGTTAGAATCACGCTAAACTAAAATTATTTTAACATAATAACATGAGATGGTCAACATTATGCAATATCGATATCAGTTGCATTTGCTTCGTTTTTTGTATTTGGCATATTAGTTTCATTTGTTTGATAGTTTCGCTTTTCAGATCACTTCTAAGCCTCTAAAGTTGAGAAAACTTTGTTTTCTCATTGGACCTGCAGTTAACAATGTCAGATTTCTGGCTCAAGTCCAACACAATTCTGGCTCTACAATTATAACCCTTCCTAACTAGTTAGAGGTCAGTAGGAAATCCATTGACCAGTGATTGCCAATTAGCTATCAAAAAGAGAATGGTAAATTGACAGCATTTGAAAATGTTTATTCTGCTAAATAAGAAATAATGTTTAGTTATTTAACAGATGCTCTATCTCACAGAGGAGTGTGTCTTTTTATTTAATGTGTAGGCTAAGTAGGGAAAAACAATAACACAATATTACTGTCATATTTACCATTCATCCTAAGACTGAAATTTTAGTCTTTTAATGAATTGGACCAGGACGGATTACTTCACACTGTAACATGAAGTTCCCTTGACACAAAACGGTGGCCTAAGGAACAGTGCTGTGGTTAGTCTCATTATTGGTATGTTTGCTATCAGGTGGAAAATTATTCATCTGAGACTGTTTGCCTGTTGTTGGAGCGGTTGATTAAGGGTCCCCAGTCATGTCAGGCATATTTACAGGCTCTGTTTTAGGGAATACATCTAATATCTTCATTGGGGCCCTGTCACCTATACCTGGGTTAAACAGAGGAAACACCTCTCCAGTGAACACAGTTGCCACAGTGACAATACGTCTCATGTCTTTTACACTGATAAACGACAGTTCTCCTTTGTCATAGTCCAAATACACTCCTAGTGTCTGAAGTCTGGGTAGGGCAGGAAGTTTGATGTCAGGGTTCATATTAAGACATAAGCCATTCTCTTTGTCTAAATACAGGAACCAGAAACCATTGCAAGGTTTGACTTCTCCCCGTCTACTGACAGACCCACATGCCACTCCAACCCACCAGGATTCTTTAATGGGAACATTGTCACCCCCCAGTCCCACCTCCCAGTAAGCACGGCATCCCGGGGTAAAACCAGGTTTTCCAAGTATATAAGAATGCTCACCAGGAGGACATAAATTATCTTTCTTGTCTCTGAAAGCTTTTCCATTTGAAACTATCAGATATGCAGGAGCTGTTTGGTGATCTAATGTGACATCCACTGTTAAGAACAAACACAGAATAAAGAAATTCTTATTTCATTAGATACATTTCAGATTGTCTCAGTAGAAAGAAAATGTATATATTACCTCCAGCTTGTCTCATAATCTCTAGATCTACAAAAAAACAGGGGAACAGGTTAAGGTTAATGCAATGTGTATAATAAGTATTGTGTAATTCAGTACTTCCTATTTGATAGAGACAATATTTTTCATTATGGTGATTTAATGCAGTAAATATGGTCCATAGGTAGTGTTTACTATTTTATGTTGATTGACTTGATTTGCTATAGTTTCTGCTTGAATTTTATCCAGGCACTAAATGAAAATACAGTGAAAAATACATTCCGTTGCAGAATCAATGTAAGCCTTGTCACAGTAATGTACCACAATATTAAAGGTACAGTACACAGTTATAAAGCCAAGCACAGACAGTGAGAACAGTAAATATGGACATGTCCATGCCTTCTCATATACAAAAGAGAAAACCACAATGTTAGTACGCAAGAATTTCTTTGCTTTCACACAGTATGAAATTAAATATGGAAGAAAGAGGTTATTGTCAGTTACCTTCAGTTTCCAAACTCCCTTCCTCCTTTCCTGAAAAGAAAAAATAACACATTTTCAGTATCATGACAAGGTATAAAGAAGGATACCTTACATGCATCAGACATTCTCCACCCACTCCAGTAACACCTGTTCATGGCCGAATTGTTCACTTTATCCAAGCACTGAATGAAAATCAATTACATGTAGCCCTAGTTACATAATGTCTCACAATAGAAAAGGTTTAGGAAGTAAAAAGGGTCTTACATACATTTTCTTTCATTATGAATGTTTAACACAACAACAGGTAGTACTTCTCTACATCTGTTAACAGACTGTATACTCACCTGGGGATGGAAGTAGTTGTGTCTCTGAAAAACATAAATACACATAAATGCATGTAAATGCACAGTTACTACCCATGAATTGTCTCAGCTGCCACAGAACAATTGGACAAGGGGGTTGGCCAGCAGCAATGATTCCTCACCTTCAGTTTTTGTACCCTGTTTATGTTCATGTTCTGATTTGTTTCCTGAAAAGAAAAAAACGTCATCAGTTTTCAACAGAATAATAGATGGGATAATGGTGGGCCAGGTGTAGATGACTTGATGTTTTCTCCTGTGAGTAATAAGTATCATGAAAATGTGTGGAGATGGGTTTCCTTACATTCATCAGACTCCGGGCTCCATCCTGTTAGGCGTAACATGTTTATTTTTACATGCTTTGCCTATTAATAACCTTAAAAACAAATCATTGACCTGACCTCTCTTCCTGTACAGTACACCAATGACGACGGCCGCGATGACCAGAAGCAGGGTTAAAATGATGACAGCTGTTAGCAGTGATCCTGACGAATCAGCTGTAAGCGGAAGAAAGGTAAACCTCAATGAACTCAACTAACAGGTGGACACGCAGACACACACAAGATACTACACGCTCTAGGTTTCTCACACACACACAAAGACACACACACACACACTCACACGGTTCTGATACATTCCAGATGTCATTATCTCCGTCTACCTTGCACCTCCAGAAGGTTCTGGAGGTCCACTCTTCCCTCCCACTCGTCCCCTTCAGGTAGACCCAAAGAACAGGACACCCAGGGGGAGCTGGCGGAGGAGGTGAGGAGCCAGCTGTGGATGGACACCAGGTGTTGGCCTCCACCGCTGTAGCTCTTCGACCCAGGCTGCAGAGTCTGCGTCCCATCGGACCACTTCAGCCTGGGTCTGGGCTGCCATCCGTGGGACACGCAGCTCACGTTCACCGAGCCGTCCTCCGTTCTCATCGCTGACAGGAGGGGAGGGGTGCCCAGCACTGGTCCAATCAGGACGGAGAGATTATTTACAATATTATCAAAGTACCAGAGAGCCTCATATACAGTGTACTTCACACTGAGCACATTATTACCTCAGCCGATCGTTACCACGGCCTCAACTTCCAGTTGGGAAGTTGGCCTAGACTTCTAAATATCGGGACCTGCAATCTGTGAATCAAGTGAAGCCGTGTTGCTTTTTATAAAACTGCTCATTCTACTGGGGTGTCAGCTAGGGCCAATGCACTTGGAGGAAAAGGGTCCTTTGGCCACCAACCACAGTAAGCTGGCTGGACCCTGATCCTGCACAAGGACTTGCAATTGCAACGAGAGGCCCGACATGTAGCAAGCCCTCCCTCATCTAGCTCAGCGTACTATTTCTGAAGGGACGACAGCGACAGTTTGGCATTCCTGTGACATCCTGTGGAATTACTCTTGGAAATGCCAGTTGGAATGAACTTACCATTCACTCTGAGAAACACAGTGGCGCTCTCATAGCCCTGGTCACTGCTTACGTAGCACATGTAAGGTCCTTGGTCATCCATGGTCACGTTAACCAGCTTCAAGGTTACGTCTCCCTCCTTCAGCCCTTCTGATTTAGCCTCCCGGAGCCCCAGGGAGGTGCGGCCCGCATACTGGGGTAGCTGCGACGATTCCTGGATCTGTCTCTCCAGGTAGAGCAGAACCGGGCTGTCGAAAAATTTGGGCCGGTACCAACGCACCTCCAGGCCCTCTGCATTCTGGGAAGGAGTGAGCCAGCATGGAATATTGGCAACGCGTCCCAACCGGACAGAGACGGGACCCTCTGAGGTCGAAACTGTGAACGTTTCTGACAGAGGAACAAATCGGTTTTATTCACCAAATCTTAATTAAAAATGCCACTGGTAATGACTAGTACTGTAGGTAATTACATATTGGCATTTGCCCGTGCACCCACAAGATTCAAAACAGGTACTACAAATACTGTAATTCAATAGTAGACTTTTATTGAATAATGATAATAATAACTGGAAAATGCATTTAAAGGGGTTAATGTGTTGTGCTTGCTATGTTGTTTTAGTTTTAAAACGTTTCAATATTTTAGCCTTTTTGTAGCTTGAGAAATTTAAGAGTTACTGTTAATTGGTTAATTTTGTAAACTATGTACATTTATGCAAATGTGTACAGTTGTAATTGATACAAAAAAATAGGATTCGAAATTAAAATTGCCTAAACATGTAAAACCAAGTTGGTGTCAAGTGTTCAAGACATGAATGGGCTGATTTGGGCTAAATGTACGCAAATAAACATTTCCATACTTAATACATGTTTAAAAAATAAGTTGGGATAGCCTAAACATGTAAAAATAACTATTTATTGTCACTAGTTAGAACAGTTCAATCGATACTAGGTTCATTCGTGTTAATTAGGCAAATTAGGAAATTAGCACTGTAATAGCTGATAACCGTTTTTACAAATGTCAGGTTTGTATATCCTAAACATGTGAAACACACTTTGTTTCGTGTCTTCAGCTTCAACAGATCAAGTGTGTGTCTAATTATAGAAATGTAAAACGTTTATTTACTCACCTGGAACAACATGAGAGAACAACGTGCAGAGAGCTGCCAATACGAACAACCACATAGCCTGAAGGGAAATGCATTGATTTCAAAATAAGAACACAACAAAATAGTAACTAGAGTGAGGAATATACATAATATATAAATGTACGTATTCAATTGTTAACGTGTTAACGATAAAGGATACCTGTCGCCTCTGTTCACGTTACTTTCGCTTTCAACCCCAAAAAATATTTCAAGAGATTTGAGAAATAAATCCCTTGATTTATTTCTCACGTATGTCTTCTCAAACCACAAAATCATATCAATACTATCGTATTTAAGCAACAACCTTTACCAGATATGTCTTATTTATGTAGTCTTATGCGTTCAGTTAGAATACATTGCGCGCTTAGTCATTACGTGGTATACTTACTGTGACCTATCCGAGGGCGTCAGAGAAATCTTTAAAAATCCTGTCGTGAAATATTTATTTAGGAAAATATAGTTTACGCTCCGTTCAGACGCAGCATGTATAACTTATATGGAAAATAAGAGCGCGCTGGCACAGTGTCCAGGTTTGAATATCATACAACCGCTCTCAACCCAGCAGTCCCCACCACAATGCAGACTTCCTTACTGGTGCTTCGGCGACCTCTTCATACCCTTTTGATACAGTGATTCACTTATAGATTATGCATATTAACAATATGTTACGTTTCAAAATATGTTGTTCATCACTAAAGTTCCAGACTGTATCTTTAAATTACTTAATTGCCTAATCAAATGTAGTATGAATAAAAAAAGGCTAACATCCTTTTTGGACTAGATGTAATCCTACTTTTTACCCAGCGATGAAACATTTTAGCTGTGTTGGTGCAGTTATCTTCCTGTCCGCACGAGTGCGGTAATTCGGAAACATTGAGAGGACGAAGCATATATTTTTTGGAAGAGTAAGAAAAGAGGCGTTAATCAATAATAACGTTTGTGATAATTCACGTGCGTGGTTAGACTCAGGGAGAATGCAAGTCTTGTTTGCGGTTAATGATGGTCTTTGTATTTTAGCCTTATTTGTCAAAGACCTCCAGCGCCAGGTTTTATTTGAAAATGAGTATTAATTGCATAGTTTATTTCTGGGATGTCGTTCAAGTTTACCTAGCAATCTAGCTATTGTGCTGGCATCCAAGTAGGACTAACGTTAGCTTTAGCTATCCCCTGAGAGATATGGTGAGATAAATAACGTTTTACCAGCCGGCAAATATGGCGACAACTTATGCAAAACGTCAATAACAAGGGTAATGTCTCAATTTATGGACCCCGAAGCGAATACGCCGTTGCTCAATGGCGATTCTGACAGGTGAGTTGTGTTGCCAGTTGTAGGAGCCTAACGTAATGCTATAACTCTAATGCTGTTTTACAGTTTATCGTCCAGAAGTTCACACTAGCCCTTGCCTCAGTCGTCATCGTCAAACATGTTGTTCTAACGGTACCATTGTCTAGTTTATGCAGTTCGTCCCTTCCCCTTCATAGCATTGACTCCCAGGATGACGATTACAAAAGCAGATGGAGGTCAATCCGGGTCATGTACTTCACAATGTTCCTTAGCAGTGTTGGTAAGAAAATTTGACATCACTTGTTTAAAGCTAGCCGCAAGGCCCACCTTAGTTGTCACATGACAATTATAGTTTTTTGACATTTGGTGTGTGTGTGTGTGCGTGTGTGTGTGCGTGTGTGTGTGCGTGTGCGTGTGTGTGTGCGTGTGTGTGTGTGTGCGTGTGCGCGCGTGTGTGTGCGGAACATGGTTAACTCTGGATATAGCCTGGGTCTAATTATGACTTCTGCTAGGTTTCACCATTGTCATCACATCATTATGGCCCTATCTGCAAAAGGTGAGATTGACGCTGTTTCTTCAAACCTGTGTAATTCAGTATAGTTCTTTCCATGTATTATCCACGCTTGTTACACCTCAGCCCGTAGGTTCTGCATAGTACTGTTTTGCACTGCTCTGATAAGTTTCAAAACCAATTATTTGACACACCAACTGTAACCCCCCCTCCAAAAAAGTCCATGTGCTGTCTCACTTATCATAGTCAGCCTTGTGTTGGGCAGCCTTCTGCTTTAAACAAGAAGTATAACGGAACTATTTGAGTCGAAATGTACATCATTATTTAATTTGGGGGGGGTGGGGCATCACACATTTACATGTAATGCCTTATTGGGTTAATATTAAGGACACCACCTACCGCGGCCCATGGGCTGCTAAAATGGGTGCAAGGCAACGTGTCGAGGGATTAGCATGATGGCTAAATGCTAGGCAGCTGCGAAACCCAGTAAACTATTATTGGCCTAAAAGCTGGGCTACGTGTCGCTCTGCTGTTTTTCAACGTTCCGTGTGAATATAAGAACCAATTCTATACTTGTATCTTCATACTCAGTTTTAGAACTGAAAAGGAGAAGTGAAAAGGTGAAAACATAAGCAGAGAAAAACCTTTCAGGTTATTGCTTAGAAATGCCAGAATGCTGTAACGGCCTATGTTTCCTCGAAGTTCAGTTGGTGGGCCGTTGCCCCGGTGAGAAATGAATGTGAGGCTCTTCAAACCCCTCATCGCATCCGCACTTCTTTCCGTCACGTCCGCCACTTACGGTCTCTTGGCAGCCCACAGCCAGTCTAAGCTCTTCTCCATTCTGGCACCTGATAGGTGGAAGCAGCGTCGCCATGAAACTCGGACGACAGAGTCCCAGGACAGTTTTTTTTTTTATTTTATTTTTTTTGAAAAACTAAAAACTTTTCTGCTCTACTTTCCTCAGTCAAATGTACTCAACATAACTGGGCTGTGTGGTTGTCCTACCCAGCTGTCTTAACAGTGCTTTAAGAGGAGAAGGTCTTCTGAAAGTCTGACATGCCTGTCCCCCCTGGTGTCCAGATTGATGACGGCGCCACTGCTGGCTTCCTGGGCTGGGTGGTGGCTGCCTATAGCCTGGGACAGATGCTGGCGTCCCCCCTCTTCGGGTTCTGGTCCAACCACAGGCCCAGGAGGGAACCGCTGGCCTGCTCTATTTTCATCAACTTGGCAGCCAACGTTTACTACGCCTACGTCTACCTGCCCATTACGGAGAACAAATACCACATGCTTGCGGCTCGAGCTCTCGTAGGTTTCGGAGCAGGTGAGTGCCAAGTCTAGGATTTTGTCGGGAATTGAATCCCCGGTGTTACCGGTTCGGGGGGGCTTTCTTACAGCCCGCCTGTGCCTTCAGATTTTGTTTCGTTAATTTGCCAAATTTGCTGCATTGTTTGGTAGGAACTCTGGTTCGGGTGCTCTTGTTGGTCCTGTCTTCCGATAGGTAACGTCGCAGTCGTTAGGTCCTACGTTGCTGGGGCCACCTCACTAAAGGAGAGGACCGGTGCCATGGCCAATATGAGTGCCTGTCAGGCCCTCGGGTTCATTCTGGGTCCAGGTACGACTGTTCTGTTTCTCATCATGGTTTCCACTAGATGAAGTGATAATTGTTTATATCATTAAATCGAATTAAAGTTATTCAAAATATATATTTTTGGTCATTTTAAGGAGGCTAGTTGTGTGGATAGCATTGAAGGCCCAGTGCTCATAATAAAGACCTTTTTGTGCAGGTGCTATTTGGAGAGAAAAAATACTCCTGATATGTGAGCCTGTTTGGGTGGACTGTTACTTTTAGAGAACTGCATTCTTTCATATAGCTGGTTATAATAGACCATTGACTTCGCATGGGATTAGGCTCAAAACCAGCTCAGCAGGTCGGTGTGTTTATAAACATCTAATAAATTCACACCTGCATGATAAGATTAGACTGATAGCCTGTTTTTAGACATCCATTCAGATCTCATCACATCTTTTCACATCAAATATTTCTATCTGATTTGTCAAAAGACCAATTAATTAAAACAAACTACAGATCAGAATTTGGCTGCCTGTTTAAACACAGCCATATAAGCTATGGCCCTGTAGCGCAACATTGAAACGGCAAATGTTGATCTAATTCAAGCGCATCGTCTGCATTATGTATTATAAGCTATACAAGAGAGTACTTTTTTAACCAGTTTATTTCGTTAGTATGCTATGCTAATTGAGAGATGGGTAAAAACCAGTCTATGTTTTCAACAAGATATTGGCTTCAACGCGTCGCTCTCGAACGAGTTTAACAATAAAAGCGAAAATGGAAGTGCACGCACCACTGAACACAACTGAAATACAGAAAGTGGAGGAACCGGTGAATTATTCCACCTTGCTTACGGTCAAACTGACAGTGTATATACTGTAGTGGAAGAGGTTGTATAATGAAATGGAGGCTTGGAACGGTAATGAGCACACAGATCAATGGGACTGATACAATCAGATAATACAAATGCATACACACGACCTCTAAGAGGTAAACTATCTCGGCATAATGGCCTCTACTGGCTTAGTAATGCGGCCTGAATGACACAAATACACTGGGTTAGCATAGTCTAGATCGGTACGAATCAGTGCATCCGAGACCGATTTTAAACGTAACAGAAACTATAAGGAGACACACTGACGCGTGGTTTTATTTATCAGCTCTGCAGGCTGCTTTGTCTTTTATCGGTGAGAAAGGCCTCAGCGTGAATCTGATCGACCTCCAGCTGAACATGTACACCGCTCCTGCTCTGCTAGCTGCACTCTTCGCCGTCGTCAACGTCCTGCTCGTCCTATTCATATTACGGTGAGCGGCTACGTGCGAACTGTTTTACGACGTCTTATTTTGCCGATTTTGCTTTATTATTTTGATAGGGGCATTGGGTAAAGATGGAGGAGAATACTTTTTTTTTTGCTGAAAGAGCAGCGGCCGGGATTTCAATCCATGCTCCAGCAGTACCTGTACAGGGGATTAGCCCGCAGGACCCCCGCTCAAGCATTTGGCCATCATCAGATTGCGTTGACTTGTCAACAACCGGTGGATTTATTCCTCTGTTGGAACGGGTTGATAAAGCTCTTCCCTTCCGCAGGGAACATCACGTAGACGACCATGGAAGACACACCAGAACCATCAATTATGGCTCAGAAGGTACCTGCTTTTCTAGAGCTCTCGTCGAATTGCGTGGTGGTTGTCTTTGATGCATATATAATTCATATTGCTTTGTTTTGAACCAGTATTGGCTGGCGTGAAGCTGCGACACAAGTGTCGGACATTTGGTTGTAAATGGGACGCGTCTGTTAATGTTGTCACAACAAGGTGAAGTGCGGTTGCTTGGTTTGTTTTCTGAGTCGTCTTCTACCACTCCGCAGAAAGACTGGACGTCAGCCAGGAAACTGATGGGGACATTGACCAGATCGCTGTTGTGACCTCCAATATTCTGTTTTTCATCATCATGTTCATTTTTGCTGTCTTTGAGACGTATGTAACCATTATTGTAATAAGAGTAGTTGTTGAATATTTTAAGAATTATGCCATTGATTCAAAAGTCAAACATGTTATTTGTTAATATCATTCAATTGTTTCATATTATCTTTGTGGTGTTTCTAAACTTAGACTTTGCTGTTTTTTTCTTTGTTTTTTTGTTTACCAGCATAGCCACCCCTCTCTCCATGGATATGTTCTCCTGGACCCGGAAAGATGCGGTTCTGTACAACGGCATCATATTGTCCAGCATCGGCTTCGAGTCAATCCTGGTATTTCTCGTTGTAAAGGTCGTGTCTCAAAGGTGAGCCGTTCAGGGACACTTTTCATATGATGATGATGATGATAATGATAATGGTAACCACCATAATCATAATGTTGATAATGATAATCATAACGTTGATAATGATATCCCTTTTTCTTAAATCTGTGTTCGTACACGACTTGCGTCCCTAGTACTGAGCCTGGTCGCTGAGTGTGTGTAAGAAAGGGTCTGTTGTCTTCCAGGATTGGGGATCGTCCTGTGCTTCTTGGAGGCTTGATCGTCATATTCTGTGGTTTCTTTGTGCTTCTCCCATGGGGGGACCATTACCCCCAAATCAGGTGGGCAGGTACGGAACCTACCAACCGGGTTCAGGTAGTGGCCTGTAAGGGGACCTCAGCGATGTAACGTTAACCTGGTGTCTTAATTTAAAGTTAGGTTCCCCTTCTTATGATTATCAAATTAAACCGTGAAGTATGTTGGCTGAATGAAGACGTCGCGTCTGAGGCCATTTTGCGTTCACCCACAACGAGTTTGCTCGTCTCTTTCTCTGGAAAAACACAGACGTCCAGAATGACAGTGTCACCCACAAGACATTTGACCCCACCCCGGCCTCCAACAGCTCATTCGAGCCGACCGGCTGCCCCGCCGAGCAGACGTGGTGCCAGTACACCCCGGCGGTTCACCTCGCACAGTTCATCGCCGCCGATGTCCTCATCGGGGTCGGCTACCCAGCGTGCAACGTCATGTCCTACACCCTCTACTCCAAAATCCTGGGATCCAAGCCTCAGGTGGGTTCGCATTCAGAACACTGACAATCAGGGCCGGCTCAAGCCTTTCGGGGGCCCTAAGCAGAATTTGATTTTGGGGCCCCCTAGCAGTCAGGGGCCCTAAGCCAATGCTTATGCGTCTCATGCCTAGAACCGGCCCTGCTGCTAATAGTAGGCGTGTGGATGGACAGTGGGTGGGGTCTGTTAATGCCCTCCATACTAACACTGTTGTACTGAACACATAAAGGGGCATTGAGAGATCAAAGTCCTTTTGTTGGCGTTTCTGTTGTTCCTCCACTGTGACGGCGTTTCGCTGGTGACACTCGGCCCATTGACGTGACTGCGGCTCTCGCTGAACACACTTTCATTGCAACAAGGGAGGAATTGCTTTTGTTCTCTTACTGCTGACATGCACCAGCAGCTCTTTATTTGAATCAATCAATCACATTTATTTATAAAGCCCTTTTTACATCAGCAGAGTGCTATTACAAAACACCCAGCCTGACACCCCAAGGAGCAAACAACAACAGTGTCTGTTTGAGACTTTTGGTCCCGTGCCTTGCGTTTTAAACGGACATGCGTTTCTAGATTTTTGTGCAACATGACATGTATTGCTTAAAGTATTGTTAAAATAGCTTTCTTGCAAGAATGGTCATTAACTGTAAATGTAATGTTGACTGGCTGTAATGGATGTGACTGTGCTCTTATGATTTAGGAAGTTACTTTAAGATGCATACCAGGTTTTCATAGTGGATTCAGTCTCTCACAGAACATTGCCGCTCCCCAGGGATCTTTTCTGGTACCGTAATCAAACCACATTAAACTAGACTTGTGCCTGGTTTTTCAATAGTTTACTGTTTGGATTTCAGCAGTTGGACAGGATTAAATGTATAGTGAGTAGATTGTAGTAGTAGTTATTGACTCACTGCTTTTGAAGGATGAACTTTTTTACCAGCTCTTTACAGGAATAGCAAGACAAACTTTATTTAAAAAAAATGTATTTTTTGGCATTATTGGACAGTAAAGATCGAAGAAGGAGGGTGTTTTTGGTCAGATTCAAACCCATTCTACAACAGTGCCCACCTTAGGCCAACAAAGAAAACATTTATATTTACGATTCACATTTGATAACAAATGAAAATATCTACAAACAGAATGACAAGAGTTGCCTGTGTTGCTTTCTGAGTGGCTGGTGATAGAGGACGTGGGTCTTGCTGATACTGTGTTTCCCCCCCAGGGTGTGTACATGGGCTGGTTGACCGCCTCTGGTAGTGGGGCTCGAACCCTGGGCCCCGTGTTCGTCTCCCAGGTGTATACGAACCTGGGGCCGCGCTGGGCCTTCAGCCTGGTCTGCGGCACGGTGCTGGGAGCTGTTCTCCTCCTGGTGGCTCTCTACCACAAGCTCGTCGCCTTCTCGGTGCGTTACGGAAGGATCCGGGAGTAGTAGATCTAACCCCACCTAGGCTCACACTCTCACACCGTTTAAGACTTTTAGCCAATAATGAAGAGCCTTCACTAATAAAGCTCATGTTGCTACGGGTGTGTGGGGAGATTATCACAAAGTCTTAAAGTTTGTTACTTGGGTTTGATATTGAAGAGGTTTGGTGATCAAAGCGTTCATCAAGAATAAATGGTAGGGTCATTTTCAGATCAAGAAAATCTCTATAAGAAAAAATTGAAAGCTACTACTAAAAGTACTTCTGGGACTGTTCATAGATTTTGTTGGGAAGTGACATTTTAAATATGCTTTAATAAAATTTGTTTGCTTAACGATACATGGGGCTCTTCCACTTTCAATGTGGCATAAGACAAAAGACCAGAGGCTTTCCAGGCTGCCAATTTCAGTTGATGGAAGGCCCCTCCCATACAGCACCCAAAAGACTTGACTAATGGAAAGTGTGTTAAGAAACTGTTGGGGTATGGGACCTGTGAAATAATGGTGTGGGATGTCTGTCAGAAATGTCCTTTAACTTTTGATATAAATGGATGCCTGAACTCCAGTTATTTATGTCTGTTCAAGTTGACTAGTCGGTAATCAATACCTGTATTTGAATGTTTTTTCAGCCCGAGTTACTTCTGGTCTGTGGACTAGTCAATGATTTACTTCGAATAACACCTTTTATGATTGTGCATGGTTTAAAGGTCTTTTTTTTTTCTCTGTCTCTCTAGCACTTTTCATCTCTCTCCTTTTTCATGTAAGCATTGTGCATTTTAAACAGAAAATTTTACTACGTGAACTAATTCCATTCACTTAAGATTTCATTCTTAGTCACCCTCTTGCCGAGATTCACATCGCATACCTGCATTACTCTGGTGTGCTGTGGAGTTAGCTCATTATTATTTATTCTTATCACATTTGAGTCTTACGCGGATCACGTTACACTTAAATGTTACTCCACTACAAATGTTGTAACTGAATTGAACAAGCGTTACATTTCTCAACTTTTAGTACTGAACAATATTGACATACACAATATTTACATACCAGCCCTGCAGATTTCCCAAAATATTAATCATTAAGAAAAAATGTTAATTCTTACTCACTTCTGCTATGCCGAAACAGAAATGTTTTGAAAGTGAAAAAACATATAAAAAAATGTTTTAAAATAAGAAAACGACCCGGAAGGACTCACTGGAACTGTGGTTCATTCTGCATTGTGTATTCGAGTGGCATCATGCTGCTAACATAAGAGATTCCGTAGCAACAATAAGATTTCCGGTTTTCGTCTTCAAAATAAAAGTCCGCGGTAAAACGCGATTTTAATAATATTAAATAAATTCTTTTTGCCACTTTGCTTAGTGTATATTGTAAAAATGTTTTGTAGGAAATGTTCAGGAGAGTGGATAGAGTAATTACATGTAAAAAAAATCAAGGGGCACTGTGTATTTGCAATTGTTGCTGGCATTTTACTCAGCCCATACCATTTGGCCACAATGTAACTCAATGGATATGAAATACATATTGCCTTATACAGAAAAAACTATTCTATACGCCACAGTGAATGTATTCTAGGAAATGTTCAGGAGACTCTAGTGATTATATGCAAAAAAATCAAGGGGCACTGTGTATTTGCAATTGTTGCAGTCATTTTACTCCGCTCATACCATTGGCCACAATGCAAATGACTGTATATGAAATATATATTGCCCTATAAAAAATAACTTTTCTGTACGCCGCAGTGAATGTGTTGTAGGAAATGTTCAGGAGAGGGGATAGAGTAATTATATGCAAAAAAATCAAGGGGCACTGTGTATTTGCAATTGTTGCTGGCATTTTACTCCACCCGAACCATTGGCCACATTCCTAATTGCTGATTAGCCTTCATTTTAGATCCATTATTCCTTTTGTTAATGGAGGTGATAATCACCACTTGCTGATTACTTAATTCAGCCAACGATCTCATGTAGTTTTCAATGACACATTAACTGGTCATTAGCCTGTTGTACCACCTTAAGAGATGTAGATGAGTCCAAAAGACTGTTTACAGTTTTATACTTTATAGATAAGCAAAATAATTTTTACAACAAAATCACGTCATAACTAATTTCCAACTATTACATACTAGAACAAGTTAAACTTTATCAACTCTATTAGAAGGATATTTTATTACAACTACATTCCAGCCATAGATTAATTTGAGAAAAAAATATGTATTTGTCCATATAGAACAGTTTTTTCTGTATGAGTCAATATTTATTTCATATCCATTGAGTTACATTGTGGCCAATGGGATGGGCGGAGTAAAATGCCAGCAACAATTGCAAATACTCAGTGCCCCTTGATTTTTTTGCATATAAATAATCTATAGTCTCCTGACCATTTCCTAAAATACATTCACTGCGGCATATAGAACAATTATTTCTGTATGAGTCTATCCATTGAGTTACATTGTGGAAAATATTGTGTTGCTAGATGTAGCACACTATTCCCTATGATTAGACAGGTTTGTCTTACTCTACACACTCTCCTGAACATTTCCTACATCGCTTTCTCTGTGGAATATTCAATACTTTATGAGCTATGAGGCAATATGTATTCCATATTCAGTCATGGGCATTGTCTGAATTTTGCCCATGGAAAGTGTTTTAATACCCACTTTTTATTGAAATTACTCTTAAATATGATCATATATGAATTGTTGTCAATGTTTTGAGAGGTACATTTTCTTAAACAATAAACTCAATTTGTCACTTTTGAAGTAATACGTTGGTCTCTTATTTTGAAAATGTCCTAATTTTCGTGACCCGGAAGTGTTTCTTTAATGTTGCTCATAAGACGCTGATGTCTATTCGTTGGAAAAAGTAGAGAAAAAATATATATAAGTGGAAGGATCAAACGCAATGGACACCCCAGCGTAATAGCTAACGAATACAAATGTAATTAATAAATATATATATACATATTTATTTAAATAACGTAAAATCATGTCTGGAAAAAGATTAGTACATTTTACGGAAGTAAAACCGGGTAAGAAAGCACTTTTTAATAAACAACGCAAATGTATGGTTATCAACAAGGACCGGCTAGCGAACCTCTAGCTTCCTGCTACAACTAGTAGTGCCTGACTTACGTTTATATTTTGAATTGATGTGCGCAAGTTTTTAGCGACCTGGTATATTAAGCCATAACTTACCTAAAGTTGAAGCGATCTCTAAAGCCTAGCTCGCTTAGCAACTAATAAGCAATAGTCAACGTTGCATATCTCACAGCTGTGACCTGATGTGCACCTGGGTCCGACGACAAATATTTTCAATTACCCCCTACCCCCACAAAAGATCCTTGAAAATAGAAGTAAATGGATAAATGTTATGCACTAAAAAAGCAGCCATTTACGCAGAACGTCGTCCGTTGTATTGTTTGTTTGCTGAAATGCATAGCTAATAAACATTTTAAACTAAAAAAAAACTTTAAAAAAAATCGCATACGGTTAACTTCGCGCCATAGCTGACCGTGTGATATGCTGACATTTGTGTTTTTGTTACCCGCAGGACCCCGAGACATCCATATGATGGTAAGGACGTCTGTTTTTAACTAGCTTTTCTTTTTGTATCCAACCAGGGACCGTGGGCTGCTATAAAGTTTTTCGCAGTTAAACCATTACCTCGTGGACAAGTATTAAAGGTGTTCATACTTAAGCAAAGCTTGACTGAATACTAGTGGTGGGGAGGCTTTGGCCCCAGCAGGTAATATGAAATCTGCCCTGGCCCAGTGAGATGGAAATAGAAGTCTGAGGCAGTCAGAGGAATCGATGCACTGAGAAATGACGAGGCCCGGCCTCCAATTAAAGCGTTTGCTATCTCAGTTAAGATTTTTTTTTGTTGTACTGGCCTAGCATGGTAATCAAACCCGCAACGCTGGTGTCATAAGCACCATGCGCTACAAACCGAGCAACCCAGGGCTAAAATGATCAGGCACAAACGGTTGTGTGTCGGTATGTGTATAACTTCTTTGCTCCTCTTCCCCACCCCCAGCCAACGGTAATGGATTTTGTAACATTACAGACTCATGGGCTCAACATTGGATTTCTCGGTAAGTATTGATATGAAACGCAGTATTTAGCGCTGCCGTAGTTAGAATTCAAATAACTTTGGCAGCGGTGTTACACCAAGATAAGTGTGTGGCATGTCTGTCACCTCAGTGAAAGGCAATGTCACTGGCAATGGAGTTTCAACAAAAAGATGCGCTGCCGTATTACTAAAGTAGTACTATTAAAGTTATTAAAGTAACTGCTTTTTAGGCTGCTTACACAAGTACTCTTGCTCTTGACATAGGTTACGACTTCGCGAACCATGAATATTATCAGGGTGATGATGATGATGATGATGATTTTGGGGAACAGCGTGGGCCAAAGCCATACTGTGGATTTTCCAAAAACTTCTTAAGCAACTCAAGCGCTTCATACCAAATGCCTCACTGTTACAATCCACCACCAAAACCATCTCCAGTTAATGTGAGTACAACAGTTCTCTGTAATAGCTAATAGGAAACGCCTGGTCTTCTGTTCCATTTAAAAAAAAAAAAAAAAATATTTCCCCATTGAGCAGTATGCTGAGAGAGCTGAGAAGTTAATAGAAGAGGAGCAGAAGAGCAAAGAGAAGGCTGAGAAGAAGCGGATTAAGAAATTAGTGAGTCTAAGTGTGATGGACATGGACTTATTTCCCCAACTGACTTGTCACAAGATGAGTGTGGGTTTAGGAAAGTGCAAGTTTCAAACAGAGTTCCTCTTTCTCATTTTCTGTCCCAAAAGAAACAGAAAGAAAGAAAACGTCTTGAGAAGTTGAAGAAAGAACAAATGAACCCAACTAAGGATGTAACGGTAAGGCTGATTAGTCCAATTATTATTTTTAAAGTCCTCTGGTAATATAAAGTCCTCTGGTAATATCAGTTTGAGTATGTCAACATTATTCACTGTTGAATACCAATTTCTGATCGGTTTGAAGGGCGTTCATTGTTTTCAACAGAACGCACAGGCCGTCGTTCGTTATCCCATTAGTTACCCGATTTCCTCTTGTGGCAGGTGAATAGTGACTTTTCTCAGCCCAGTGCAGAGGAGAGTAAAGGCGTAAATGACGAGTGTAACAGGACGAGTGGTTGTCCGGACAGGTCTCCAGCCCTCAGGACGCAGGACTCATCTGATACGGACAGCGGGGGAGGGGGCAGTGAAGAGGACGGTCAAGAGGAAAGCATCTGTAGTGACTCAGAGGTAACAAGGACCCACTGACCAGTGTTGAACTGAACGTTTTGGAACGCTTAGACTGGATGAACAAACCACCATTGAGTTGTGTATTCTGCAAGATAACCTAGTGGGTGTGTACTTCAAGCCTTGTGATGGAAAAGTTTCTGCATTGTAGTGTCTTTAAGCAAGGCAGCGAACCCGATATTGGTCCTGTAAATTGCTCTGGCTAAGAGTGTCTGCTAGAGGACAAAAACGTAATGTAAATGGGGGGAAAATTGACTGGTCCATTATGTCGTCATCAGTATTGACTTGTTTTTCCCCATTTCTGCCAGGAACTTGATATGACCAGCAGTTTTTTTTCCAAGGCTGCTGATAAAGCAAAGCGTAAACTTCAACAGAAGATTAGACCGGAATGGAAGGAGAAAAAAACAAGTCCAACTAATCAACAAAGGGCGAAGCCAAACAAAGAACACCAAGATGTGCAACAGGTGTGCCACGATTTGATTCGTTGTAGATGCTGATGGATTATGCACCAGCTGATCATCATTACACATCCATTGTCTGTAAATATACTGATAATAAAGCAGCAATCGACTGAATGTACAATGGAAGCACGCAGTTGTATTTCTGACAGTCCGACATTACCGACACTCCTTCCCCGAAGATTTTACAGCAATCCTGAAAAATTATCTTTGCCCAAATCGTAGCAGAATGTCATGCAGTATATTCCCTCTAAGCATTAATCTGAATCTATATCATTTTGTTTACACAGGCTTCTCCTCCAATAAACAACGTTGAAAATATAATTAAACGGAGTGCAGAGCTGGCAGGTGAGTTTGTCCCATGAGAAGTGGCCCCGTCTATTTAATGTCAGAGAACCATCTTATTAATAAAAATACATGGTTCAGCTGTTGTGGAAAATCCAAACGAACTAGAGGTGATAACGCCGGTGGTCATTTTTCCTCCTTCTCTCCTCAGTCAAGGCTAATGAATTTGCTGCCATTGGACGTTATGATGTGGCTGTGGAATATTTCACGGCTGCAATTAAGTGCAACCCCAGAGAGTTCAGGTGAAAAATGTTTACCCTCTTCGCCATTTATCTGGAAGAGCCTGAACGTGTTGAAATGATCCACACACCCTCCCTGCCCGTCTCTGTTATTTGTGGATTTTTTTCCCCCTCACATTTGTGCCCTTAGGCTGTTCTAGCACCCGTGACCAATGATTTGGCTCGAATGACAATACTTTGTAAGGTTTTACATTTTTAAGTCGCACTTCATTCATTGACACGTCCATTTTCTACCGAACCTAAAACTGAACTTTTTTTTTTTGTAAAGGCTGTTTTGCAACCGGGCCTATTGCTATGAGAAGAAGCAGGACTTTGGGAAAGCCCTCGCGGACGCCGAGCTCGCCCTCAGCATGAGTCCCCGTTGGATGAAAGGGCTGTTCCGGAAGGCCAGAGCTCTTGCCGGGCTGAAGGTAACGTCACCGCGACCTCATCGGAATGTGAATGCTTTGGCGCCACGTCACTTGGGTGTCTCTCGTACTCGATTACATTTTTTTTTGTTGGTATTTTCTCTCTGAATGTGACCTTTGAAAATCACTGCGGCGTGTCGTGCGCGTCCAGCCATTTGCCTGGTCTGAATCTAGAGGTTTACCGTTCCGACCGGCCGTTTGACCATCCTACTGAGCTAACAGAAACGACTGTCCTTCCTGTGCAGAGATACGAAGAGGCCGTCAAGGCTCTGAAGGCTGTGTTGGAGCAGGATCCATCCAGCGTGGATGCTGCCAAGGAGCTCATGACCGTCCAGATTACCCAGCTCATGGTGACCAGACACCTTCATTAAAATTACCGTAGTTGTCGTTACTCACTCGTCCACTGTATCAGCTCAGTTTAATACAAATGAAGGCTCCTCTCATGGTCGGTTGACGTTCATTCTTTTGTTTTTAGGAAGATTTGCCAAATTGGTATGTAGTGGAATGAATTAAAAAAAAAACGCAGGAACTGCGTCTCTTACGTGTTGATTCCGTGACTTGTTGCAGGGGCTGGGCTTTTCCCGGGAGCAGAGCTCCAACGCCTTAATCATTCACGGGACAGTGGAAGAGTCGCTCAAGGCCCTGTCCAAAATATCTGGTACGGGAACCTGTTGGCTCTGCGGGCACCGCCAGACAAACCACCATTCAGTTAAGAAACTCATCTCGCACACACCTTGATTCCTGTCTCTCGTACGCTGTGTCCTGGTTTGTAGGGAGCCTAAATAACATCAGCTACCAGACTGTTGGCGTGACCCAGCGGGCGGAACCCGGTCGCGTCCACGGTGACTTCGGTGCGGCCGTGCTCTCCTCAACTCCTCCGAGACCTCTTCAGGCCCCGCAGAGATTTAACCACAACCCCGAGGCCAACCACCAGGCCGTGCCCGTGTCCAATAACCATGCAGCGGAAGTGTAAGTGCACTGGCAGGGTAGGCTATTGCGCGGCCTTCGATGTGCCCATCAAGTTTTCCGACACCCACTCGTCCAACTCTAACGTTGAGAATGTGTCACTAACCTTCTAATGTGTGGCTTAAGCATTGCAATCTGATAGTTGCTGGTGCTTTGTTTTTTCTGTCAGGAAATTATATCCTATTTGGGTTGGAAACCTGTTCCCCACAGTAACTGAGGCTGTATTGAAAGAGCTGTTTGAGGGGTAAGCCAATGCAACGCCACACAAGACATCTACACAGACGCCCAGGGAAGTGGACACTCACAAAAAGAGCTTCCTAGTCATTAGCGTTCATTCAGCCTTCTGCCACGCATTGAAACGGTGTCGATGTCCGTCTGGTTGCAGAGCTGGTCACGTTCATAGTATGAAGCTGCTCCGGACCAAACGCTGTGCCTTCATCAACTACGTAGACCCCGACTGTTGTGAGAATGCCATCAGTTTACACGTGAGTGTTGCCGCCTCGTGTGCTCGTCTTCTGCGCTAGTGTTTGTCCGTGTACTGCGCCCTGACCGTGCATGTTTCAGCTGCATGGGAGTGGCAGGAATTGTGCGAGCTAACGGCGTGGCAATACACCGGTGATGTGCCGAACCGCGGCTCAGGACAACTCGTCACAGGTGGGCTATGCTAATAGATGACCACAGCACGTCCCTTTCATCAGCTGATAACCAGCTGCGGCTTTTGTTAAACAGGTGGTCTCCCAACACCAGACAATAGCCGATGGAAAATCATTGCCTGGTCTGACTTGTGTAATCCCCCCCCCCCCCGTCACTCATGGTTTGTTGACAGAGAAGGTGGGAAAGAGCTCATTTTAACCCAGGCTGTTGTGAAAATGGGACGACCAGCAAAATGGGACATTCAAGTGTTTAACTTGTCCTGTTTTCAAGAAGCTCAGACGGTGTCCCGTGCGTGTGCCTCTCACCCTGTGCACGCACCCAGACCCAGGGGGCCCTCTGAGGCCCCAAGACAGAGTAGGCAGTGATGGCCGACATAATTTGAGTCTTGTCTCATGACAATCGTCTGCTGTCCTGTAGGGGAGGGAGGTGGACGGGGTCAGGATCTCTGTGCGCTACCCGGACAGAATCCCAGGCCACCTGGGCATAGCCAAAGACGCCCACAGAGCCGAGGACCTCCCTGTCGTCTCGTCAACCACGTGAGTTTGATCGCTTGTACACGTTGGGGAAAGTTATTACAGTACCGACCCTGGTGGTTTTAAACTTGTAGACAGGTTGCTTCCTTTTGCTAGCGAGTGGCCTAATGATAAATTGTGGGTACAGTGAAAATGACTGAATGGTGAATTTCTTTTTTGGGGTAATATCCTCCTTTGGGCCTGTGAGTTGCTTGCAAAACATGTCTAGTTAACAGCCATTGTGATCTGGCAACTTGTTTAGTTAACGGCCAATGTGACGTGACAACTCTGCTAGTTAACAGCATTTCCCCTGTAGGAAGGAGTGCTTCTTCTGGAGGAACCTGGGCTGTAACCGGAGGCCCAGCTGTCCCTACCGGCATGTTTCGGAACACCACGGCATTGATAGAAGGGAAGGGAAGACCTCCGCCCAGTGAGCTCCACTGGCTCACTGCTCGTGGACAGATTCCTCAACACTGCTGAACTAATCATTCAGGAGTTGATGTTCTATTCTAAGCAGTGTTTACAAACCTGGATGAAGGTTCATTCTTGGAGGATTTTTATTTTATTTATATATTGTAAGATTTTAGCTCAAGCAGCGATTGTTTAGAAACAGGAAAGTGGTTTGTCACTTCTTACCTGCCCTGTCTACATGACATTTTAACTCAAAGACCAAATGATTTGTCATGTTTTAAATGAATTACTTGTATGGCTGGTGGGATTTTATGCAGCCTGCTAATGAACCTAATCAATGTCATAGCTTAACTAGCAATTTAAAGGGTTTGAAAAAAATGCCAAATAAGGTAATGTGCAGCACCTGATGTCTTAGTGTGACACTGTAAAATGGTGTCTCCTGTAAATGTCAGTGACACTTATCATATCTGTACTTAACGGTCCATGTGTGATAGTATTTAGTAATTTGAAATGTTTTTAGGTTTGAATTCTTTAATTAATCAGTGAACCTCTCTCGGTTATGGTGAAAATGTATGCCTCTTGAAGATTTCCTTGTAATGTATTTTTATCAAGGTACTCCAAAAAGGTCAACAGTCGAATTGTTTCAATCAACGCCACACTCTTGGTCAAATCTTAAGATGGAAGACATTTGTCCATATATATAAATAAAGATTTCACACATTGTCTATTGTGATGTAAACATGTCTTGACGGTGTTAAAGAAAATACCCATCCCAACTTTTGCTTCACGCTTGGTACTGAAGTTGAAAGCCTGCCAGTCTGGTGTCGAGTTCACCGGGGCTATTCTTTTATGAATAGCCCCGGACCTCAAATAGACCAAAGAAATAATAAAAAAAAAAAAAAAGCCCCCGATCTATACATCTATATTCCAATTGTGCGTTATGACAATGTATACGTGTAGGCAGGCCTGCCGCTAGGGGGGGACAAACGGGTCTGTTGTGCCAGGCCCAGGGTAGGGGGGGCTAATCCCCGAATGTATTGTGATCCTAGCAACGCCTCTGCTGCAGAATGTCAGTTTTTTGCTATACGGTATTGGAGTGAATGGCGCAGTGATTAACTACAACCACTTAGCATGTTGGGATATTTCCTCGTAACGTCAAGTACTTAATCTCAGCTATAATGGTAATACAAATCAACCACTACTATTCATGCTTAACTACGGCAAGTCAACCAGCAAGGGGCAGCAAAGGCCATGTTTCCAAAGGAACTAATCCGGCGAAGGTTGACGATCCCATTTTGAGTGCAAATCACTGCATGATTACACATTTTGTGTTAACCCTTGAACAAGATTTAATTTGGCGGTGTATTGTTACTTTTAACGTGGCTGCGAACGAAATTCAACATCTTTTATTTGGTGGGTGGGGGTTATTTAGAAATGATTTATTGCTGGACATTACTGACTTGGTCTATTATGTAGTTCCAGAACAATGTTGACCATTATAAAATAATGCATCTGGTTAGAAAATGTTAAATATTACTTGTCCCACAATTTCACAACATCACTTAGAATGACAAATTATCACCCAACACATTCCTTACACACCAGGTCAGATATGAACCACAGAGTGACAGCTAGTGGAGAACAAGGATGTAATAATGAGACTAAGACATGCCAACGGCGTGTTCCTGAACTAGGCATTGGCCGTCTGAACTAGAGATGGGCGTTTCCCATCTTAAAACGGCTCGGCAGACAGAGAGGAAGTAGGAACATCCTTGGTTCATAACCCAGACGTCAATAACCATCCTTTTGTTTCAGCTAGGCCATCTATTAAAGCGTTTTGACTCCAGGTACCAAAACCCCATGCTATTTGCCTTCCTCAGCAGAACTGAGGAGCGTTGGACTGGCTTGACCCTGTCAATTACTGGGTTGGAGTCAGGGAAACCAGCCCTTGGAGCATTCTTTCGTTATATTAATACGATTTTAGACCTTTGAGACCTTTAAATACATGTGTGGGTCCGTAAATGCATAATCTATACATCTTTTTTTTGGGGGGTGGGTGGGGGGGTCAAACTAAATACTTCCCATTACAAATGTCCTCATTAAACCAGTTTTAGTTTACATTTCACAGAATATAAAAACGTATAATTTGCAATGATTAGACATACAACACAAGGGGAATCCCCATAGTTCCCGTCAAGCAACGAACACCGAACAAAAACACAAACAACATGTGAGGTCTTGGTCCCATGTTTCATGAACAGAAATAAAATATATTTTCTATTCGCACAAAATGCTTATTTCTCACATCGGTTGACATCCCTCAGTAGACTGACTAAACAGCGAGATGATTCCATAGGTGCACCTTGCCCCCTAGTGTTGGGGACAACAAAAGGCCACTCAAGAAATGAGTCATTTCGCTGCACAGCACAACGCCACAGACGCCTTAAGGTTTGAGGGAGCTTGAAATATCAGTGCTGCAGGAATGACCACCAGAGAATTCACCGTTAACCTCCATACCGTAAAACATTAAGAGAATTCGGCAGTACGTCCAAACCGCACTGAGAACCGCAGTAGCCAGGCCAGCCCGGAACCTCCACGCCTGGCGTCTTTACCGGCAGGACCGTCTGAGACCAGCCCACCCAGACAGCTGATCAAACTGGGTTTGAACAAGTCAGAAACTGTCTCGAGGAAACTCTTCTGCATGCTTGTCGCCCCCACCGGGGTATTGACGTGACCTCAGTTTGGGATCGTAACCAATTTCAGTGGACGAATGCTTCCGTCCAATCCACAGGTAAGGGCATAATTAATCTATATCTGTTGATGCGTTTAAATGAACCGGTGTTTATATTATTGTTCAGGTTATTAAAAACAAGTTCTCGGCTTGGAAAAATACATGGCGGAATTTGCGCTTTCAACAACACAATTGAGATGCATATAGTTCTTGCACATTTCCTCGTCTGAGTCGTGAAGATACTGACAGGCTTAATGAGGTTTTCACTCGCGTCTTTTTCCACAGCAAAGGCACTCACGTTTTGTCTGTCCTTCAGCTCACTTCCATTTCAGTACATAAATCCCTCAATGGTCAGTCTGTCACACGATAGCCGAGTCCAGTATCCAACAACTCTACAGTAGAAAAATAAACCGCCGTCCTCTGAGCT
The DNA here is from genome assembly GCA_016801175.1 of Esox masquinongy. Taxonomy (NCBI): domain Eukaryota; kingdom Metazoa; phylum Chordata; class Actinopteri; order Esociformes; family Esocidae; genus Esox; species Esox masquinongy. Next base: position 30,012 of record JACXGI010003561.1, on the reverse strand, counting down.
CACCCGTTTTGTTACACGGGCCCGGTCCCGAAACAAACCCCTCATAGAGGGGCACACGAGGTGTTGCGGAGAGTCTAAGTCTTCGCTAGCTAAGATATGCTAACCACATATATTCTCCATGGGCCGCCGCAAACACCACTGCACCAGATTTTAGCCAGATCGACCCGCGATATAACGTTGTCAGGTCAGAGCTAGGCGCTACTGTAGCAGCGGTTTCTAGACAGGCCCTCGGTCACTTCCACGTTTTATTTTGCCGTTGCTAACACTGACACCAGAACAGTGGTGGGCATCACAGCCAAGGCCTTGAGCGGTGCAAGAGTCTGTCGGGATCTGTCCTCAGATCAGCTCCAGAGGCAGACATTGCTCATCGAGTGGCAGGTGGAGCTGCTCTCGGCAGGGGAGAGATACAGCCTGCCGTTGGGACAGACGCACAGCTCGTACGCGGTGTGTCTCCGAGGAGCCGGGTCCGGGGAGTAGACGCCGAGCGGAAGAAGTCTCCCCAGTCGGATTGTGTTTGCATCTAAAATAATCTGGTTGGGGAAAAAAACAATCTGGGTGACATATCTGGTACAGTGACGCCAATACAACTACTTATTTGTATGTGAAAGGGGGTTGATTTGAGTCAACTGGAGAATAGGGGAGATCAGGAACTATTGTAACAGGTTAAATAAGAGACAGCTTAGAAAGGCATTTTGTAAGGGTAATCAATCTCAACCCCAGTTTGAAAACGACAACGTAAAAAGACCCCTTATTTTTACCATTAAAGACTGTGTAGAAATGGTCCCAGAAAGAGTCACATCTACAAGCGTTAAATAGGGTGTTTAATCTTCCCTACAGTTACACAACGACAACAGCCAATGGGAACTGAGACCTGATGCTGTGTGCTGGGAACACCTCGACAGGGGCCTTGTCATACTGACAGACTATGACATGCTAATCGGGGCCATTTAATGCCGTGCAACGCCTCCTCACCTCTCCCTCCGTCGACCGAAGTTCCAGGTCTTTCCGACACGCGGCCTTTAGTTCCCCCTTGGCGGCGCTGATCTCTACCCCCCGGGGGGCCTCCATGGTCACCGTCCTCGTCGGAGACTCGAGCCTGTCGAACGCAACACAAACACCAGACGGAAGCGTCTGTGTTCCGCCTCAATTCGCCACATTTAGTCGAGTCACTTACAAACTGCCCGTTTTAAGATATTGTGTCCGAACGTTTCGTTTGCACTACTACGCCGCAAGGCCTTTATGGACGTGTAGCAGCTACATGCAAATAGCTGCATGAATATTTAAAATGAAACACTGTCCTGGCATAATTGTCTTTGAGAAATCATAATTGCTAGGAATCACCTGTCCATTTGGAATGTGAGGTGACGGACTACTTAACCGTAGGATAATGGCATTGTTTGTGTTATCAGCTTAGTTGTTCCTGTGTTGACTTGAAACAACTCCACATGACTGCACTCGGAGGATGTATCAGCAGTGTGTCTGTTCATTATTCCGGTTGGTTTCAGCTCATATGCATCACATAATGGTGGCATCCAATTTTGACCTTCGGCAACACAAAAAGCTAATACGATCATGCCATTTATATGCGGCAGATGTTGTGTTTACACGGGGAGACCAGAGAAAGGACCAATCAATGGAGGATGTGTTCTCACGTCACGTTTTTTCTTCGACCCAACAATGGGCTTAAGTAAGGGTTTAATTTATTTAAAATAGACAACTATAAAGCTCACTGAAATCTCTTAATTCTCCATTACCTTTGACTTGAACATTCGTGCTGTAAAAAGCACTTTTCTTGTGGTGATAATACATTTTTTGTTAGGGCGAATCATGTCTGAAAGTGTATTTTTTTTCAACATAAATTACACAAAAGGTCTCCTGCAGCGTAGGGTGATCAAATTAAGGTACAGCATCTGTTCTGTGTCATTTATCTCACACTATACATGACCCCGGACTCCAACATTAAAGACCAAGCATGTCAAATGAAATGACATGCTGTTAATACTGCAATGATTATGCCGCTTCCTGTGACAGTTTATTTCAGTACATCAAATTAGCTCAAACTGCCGCTCCCCAAGTGGCGTGGGTAAAAATCAGTGCCTTGCAGTGTAGCCAAGCCACTGTGGCCTGGAGTATACTGGCCGGACATGGGGCAGTGCCAGTTGTCTCAGCACTTTCTGGGGTTGGTGTTGGAAAGGAGGTCTTCCTGGCTTCATCGTGCTCTAGTGACGTGACTCAGTGTGGTCGGTTGTGTACCTGCAAGCTCAGTCGTGGTTGTTTGCCTGTGAATGTGTTCTCCTCCGTGCTGAGGGGGACAGGACTCGATCTTCAACTCTCCCGAGCCTGTAGGGAGTTGCTGCGATGAGGCATGGTCATAAGTGGGAATTTGTCTTCACAAAATTGGTAGGTGATATAAGTGAGGTACAATTAGGAGGATTGTTTGTGTATTATTGAATTGGATTAAACCTATTGTAATGAACTAATACAATTATGGAAAACAATGTATTTTAAATGTTTTATACTTTTTAGTTACACAAAAGGGCATTGTGTGGTGCAGACTTGCATTCATTTACATATGGGTTCAAAAAAGTATGATGAATTGAATAGTTTGACGATGTGATTAACTTTTAAAATAAATTAATTTGCTTTTCAGATGCATAATTCACAATACTTTTCAGAATCACATTTTCTGATTGACGTCTGCATGCTAAATCGAAGCTATAGTCTGGGATTTGGGTGGCTGTTTAATAGCAAATGAATGGATCCGGTGCCTGATGTCTGCATGAGCTCACTGAAAAAGACTACCAACACCTCAAATGTTCCGCTGCTTTATCTCCAGTTCCTCTTATAGAACATTAGCTCAGAAGTATTACAGAGCTCACGCACCTAAACGAAAACAACAACGCATCCTTCCAGTCTTAACACTGCATTTCTTGTCAAACAACTATTGAAAAGTGTTAGCTCTGGGCAACTTCCATCAATATTCCACTACAGATTAATTAGTAACCACTGCATAGTTTTGCTTCTTTACCAACGTTGATCTGAGTTTCCCCTTTAGAACAATGAAGATGGACTGCAAATACAGTCATTATTGCTTGTTAATGGATTAGCGCAGGCCACTGCTTCAGACAAAGTGTATTTCCAGAGTAGGAAGGGCCTTGTGCGTTTGTCTAATATGCATTTCACCCCACTCATTTTCACCAAAGTTTAATGTAATGAACTTCCTTAATGCCAAGTGGAACAACTGACAAATTACTTTACGCTTGTGCAATTTCCATTATAGTGAATGTTTGATGAGAAGTGTCGAGAAATGTTACAGATGCCGTATCTTAATTTAATGATCACGCTGTTGGTGGAGTCTCTGCACAGCTGACTTAAATGTTTAAAAAGGGGTATGGTTCATAAAAAAGAAAAGTGTAGACCCCTACAAAAACGTCCAGAGACAATTCAAACCCAATGGTGATGTGTGATTATTTTCCAGCTTCTGGTAACTGGGTTTTTGGATGATAGGCATACAGATAAGAGTTGCACAGACCAACAGTATTGCTACTGAGAATGGTGGTTAAAAAGGGGAAGAATTTTTCAACACGTTTCACGCAGTCTTTGTAATTTAATGTTTAAACCATCACGGTCTGCCTGTGTTTGCTTATTTGATGAAAATAAATCAAACAGATATTTTTTGTCAATCAAACAGATGTATTTCCCTGGCAATTATTTGGCCCTACAGAGGCTCAAGTCTAGTTAGTGAACAAATGTAAAAATGATGACATATTAAGCCTGATTAGCTGATATGATATGACATGGCCTAAACCCCACCCCTTTCACCGACTAGACAATTAAAATAACTTTGGGGCATCCCATAATACACCAAAAGTGCACATCTGACCTGGCTGAAATTTAAAATAATATGTTTTCATATAGGTTTCATACAGATCGAGCAATTGAATATTTTTCTTAATGTTAGTGTAAATTTCTGACCTCATATAATGCCACAAAAAAATCCCTCTTTTTACCACAATGGGCTTTTAAATGAACAAAATTAACATGCTAAACATTGATTTTTTTTTACGCATTACAATGACATCGGCTGAATACACATACAAAAGATACTGAACGCTTCTTTGAAGACACCGTGATATAGCTTAAGTGAATAGTCTGGATGTGGGAAGCATAAACGAGAGGCTTACTTCAGATCCTGGGAGCCATCTGCCTGGATGAGTGGCGTTTCCACAGAGCGTCCAAAGACTGCTCCCTCCGGCCCTTCTCAGAAGATAAATCAACTATTTAATCAACAGAAGTGGTGCTTACACGATGTGAACAAAGCCAGGGCGCCTGAGGTAAGTCCCTGCAGACAAGAAATGAGTGGCTGGGACGTTCCCAGAACGCTACGAGGCGGTGTCCCGCTTGGCCAGGGTCACACGCCCCCCCCCCCCCCCCCCCCCCCCCCCCCCCCCCCCCCCCCCCCCC